>CAUYON010143998.1:0-65789 GCA_963573935.1 Arctocebus calabarensis
GTCTAGACTTGCACTGTCTGCCATAGCAGCCACTGGCCGCATGTAGCTATTAAGCATTTTTTTTTTCTTTTTTTGAGACAGCGCCTCAAGCTGTCACCCTGGATAGAGTGCTGTGGCATCACAGCTCACAGCAACCTCCAACTCCTGGGCTCAAGCTAGTCTCCTGCCTCCTCCTCCCAAGTAGCTGGGACCACAGGCGCCCACCACAATGCCCGGCCATTTTTTGGTTGCTGCTGTCATTGTTGTTTGGTGGGCCTGGGCTGGATTCGAACCCGCCAGCTCAGGTGTACGTGGCTGGCGCCTTAGCCCGTTGAGCCACAGGCGCCGAGCCGCTATTAAGCATTTAAATGCTTATGGCTGATCCAAACTGAGATAGTGTATAAGTGTAAAATGCATACAAGTTTCCAAAAACCTAATAAAAAAAGTGAAATATCACATTTATTAAAATATTGATTATAGGGTGACACCTGTAGTTCAAAGGAGTAGGGTGCCAGCCCCATATACTGGAGGTGGGGGGGGGGTGTCAAACCCAGCCCTGGCCAAAAACTGCAAAAAAAAAAAAAAAAAATATATATATATATATATATATGTATTGATTTTTAGGCTCAGCACCTGTAGCTCAAGTGGCTAAGGCACCAGCCACATACACCTGAACCGGCAGGTTCAAATCCAGCATGGGTCTGCCAAACAACAATGATGGCTGCAACCAAAAAATAGCCAGGGCATTGTGGCAGGTGCCTGAAATCCCAGCTACATGGGAGGAGAATCACTTGAGCCCAGGAATTGGAGGTTGCAGTGAGCTGTGATGCCACAGCACTCTATCCAGGGTGACAGCTTGAGGCTCAGTCTCAAAAAAGATATATATATTGATTATATGTTAAATCATTATTTAGTTTATTTAAAGTTTAAATTAATATGTCAAATAAACTATATTAAAATTATTTCCATCTGCTTTTCATCTATTCTCATATTACTAAAAAATTTAAAATTATATATATGGCTTGCATTTGTGGTTTGAATTATATGTCTGTTGGATATCACCAATCTGGACTTTGAAAGGCATATGAAGGAAGGCAGGGGCCACCCTCCTCGAGGAAACACACTGTGGGGTATGGAAGGGGTAGAGACCTTTCCTGTTGAGGGAGGACCAGGAGGCTTCAGGGAGGAAGCTAGTTTTTAGTGGGGTCTGGAAGAGAGAGTGAAAATTGGGAAAGCAGATAGCAAAGGAGGAGAAGAAAAGGCTAGGTAAGGGTTTCTTGAGAAAAGGCATAGAAGTAGAAGATGGTCAGGTTGAAATAAATAGAACAGTGTGTATCTTCATAGTGTATACAATAAAGACCAGGCTGCAGTACGTGCCCTCTGTCAACTTCCTGTTGTTCCTGTTCCACTCCCACCCCACTTGGGGACTGCACTGCTGAGAGCAATTTTGACCAGTGTCCTCTCAGGGAAGTAAACCAACATGGTGGTTTGGACAAGACAGCTTGAAGAACCAGGAGAGGGCAGGCAAGTCTCTGAGAAGGCTGATTTCTTGGGGGCTCACTTCAGTGAAGAGCCATCTGATGTCTACCTGGTCTCTTTTTTAGCTGTCTTCTCTGCGATTTGCCAGCAGGATGAAACTGGTCACCACGGAGCCTGCCATCAACGAAAAGTATGATGCTGAGGTATAAAGGGGCTTGTGGATAGGTGCCTCACTGTGGGGAAGGTGTGTGGGTTTGCTACCTGGGTCACACAGCCTCTTTCCTTTCTTTCTTCAACCAAAGATAACCAGGCATCCCTGCATCAGTCACTTTCCACTCTGGGATAGGCCAGAGTCTTCAGAGTCCCTGGAGAACTATAGGGCTGACATAGAGGTGAAAGGTCATTACTCAGTTCACATGCAGGGGAAGTCTGGATACCTTGGGCTTCTGCATGAGATTTCCTTAGAGCTAACTGTTTCAAAACTAAATAAGTATGGACTATCTTTCAGAATTGTCTGTGTCACTATGGAACCTCTTTCCTCCCAGCCTGAGTCACTACAGAATATCTTTCCTCCAGAGAGCTGACCAATAAAGAATGCACAACATGAACATTAATCAAGGAAATGCAAATTAAAACCTCAGTGGAGGGCAGTGCCTGTGGCTCATTGAGTAGGGTGCCAGCCCCATATACTGAAGGTGGCAGGTTCAAACCCAGCCTCTGCCGAACTGCAAAACAGAAAAATAGCTGGGCGTGTGGCGGCGCCTGTGGTTCATTGAGTAGGGTGCTGGCCCCATATACTGAAGGTAGGGTTCAAACCCGGCCTCTGCCGAACTGCAAAACAGAAAAATAGGTGGACGTGTGGCAGATGCCTGTAGTCCCAGCTACTTGGGAGGCTGAGGCAGGAGAATCGCCTAAGCCCAGGAGTTGGAGGTTCCTGTGAGCTGTGTGATGCCACAGCACTCTACTGAGGGCAATAAAGTGAGACTTTGTCTCTACAAAAAAAAAAAAAAAAAAAAAATCGGCTCGGTGCCTGTGGCTCAACGGGCTAAGGTGCCAGCCATATACACCCGAGCTGGTGGGTTCAAATCCAGCCCAGGCCCGCCAAACAACAATGACAGCTGCAACCAAAAAATGGCCGTGTTGTGGCGGGCACCAGCAGTCCCAGCTACTTGGGAGGCAGAGGCAGGAGACTCGCTTGAGCCCAGGAATTGGAGGTTGCTGTGAGCTGCGATGACAGCTTGAGGCTCTGTCTCAAAAAAACAAAAACAAACAAAAAAAAACTTCAGTGGAATTCCACTCGGAAACTAGCAAAGACTAGAATTTTTCTGACAACACAAAAGGACAAGGAGAATGTGGAGAAACAGAAACTCTTGGCCATTTTAGTGGGGTTGTGACTGATACAACCACTTTGGGGAGTGTTTTGACAACATCTAGTATAGTAAAAACACATTTATTGTTAACTGACTTTCCTTTAAGATGTTTATGGAATTGTAGTTACTAGAGACAAGAGCAATTGCATATCCTAAGGTGATTACAAACCAGTTAAACTTTTCTGATTCTAAATCTTGAAGGAAAATTGCAGTCCCTGTGGTTCTGTGGAATTAACTCATGGTATAAAGGTTGGGTAGGGAGTGGAGCTTAGAGCAGTGCTTCCCACTGAATTCTTGAGCAGGCATCAAGAATTCACCTGGCCAATTTGTTAAACCACAGGTCACTGGATCCTTTCCCAGAGTTCCTGATTCTCTTCATTGGGGGGTAGGACCTGAAGATTTGAATTTTTTTTTTTTGAATCAAGGTGGAGGGAATTCTTTCTTTCTTTCTTTCTTTCTTTCTTTCTTTCTTTCTTTCTTTCTTTCTTTCTTTCTTTCTTTCTTTCTTTCTTTCTTTCTTTTCCTTCCTTCCTTCCTTCCTTCCTTCCTTCCTTCCTTCCTTCCTTCCTTCCTTCCTTCCTCTCTTTCTCTTTCTCTCTCTCTTTCTTTCTCTTTCTCTCTCTCTCTCTTTCTTTCTCTCTCTCTTTCTCTCTCTCTTTTTCTTTCTCTCTTTCTCTCTCTCTCTCTTTCTTTCTTGCCATGTTGTTTAATCCCCTGAGAGGAGCAGTCATCTTAAATGTGATGAACTGAAGTGAACTATGATTAGTTCAAACATCAGAGCTACTCTTATTTGGGGTCCCAGACCATATTAGTTTCCAAAAGCAAGGTGTCTATAGGGCCCCACTGGCTCATGAGAACAATCTGTCCCAGGACTCTCTCTAGCTCTTGGTAGTTGTTGGCAATCTTCAGCATTCCTAGGTTTGTGGCTGAGCCACTCTAATCTCTGTCTGTCTTTATGCAGCCTTCTTATCTGTGTGTATCCCTCTCTCCTGTTCTTTGTTGGTTTTTCCCCCTTAAGACACAGTCCTACTCTGTTTCCTGGGCTAGAGTGCAGTGGCATCTTCCAAGCTCACTGCAGCCTCAAACTCTTGGGCTCAAGCGATACTCCTGCCTCAGCCTCCCAGAGTCGTTGTCTGTGTTCTTTATCCTGTTGATACCTCAGAATGATCTAGCCTCTAGAGTACCACATGGGCTGTGGTCATTATCTGTGTTGACCATGCCTATGCCCTTAATTTTTTGTTATCCTTAACTGGACAGAATTGGAGAACATTCTCCATCATGAGAATGAAAAAACAAGCACCACATGTACTCAGTACTTAATTAGAACCAGTAGATTAACAACTATGTGCTCAAATGAGAGAAAAACTCAAATTCAAAGGGAAAGGGGTGGGGGTAAATTCCTACCTGACAGGTACATTGTGCGAGTATATTGCACACTTCCTGAGTGAAGGGCACAGATTTTAGTTTTCTATTTATGGCCTTGTTCTGTTGGAGAGCTTAATTAAACTTGACTTTATGTGCCTTTAGTCCTGGTTTAGGTACCTGTAGCTCTAAAACTCATGATGTCATCGGGAGCTAAATAAGAATCTGTTCACCGTCTCTCTCTCTCTCTCTCTATATATATAGATGCAGTGAGCATATATATGTAAATAAATCTGAAGCATGTTCTGTAACCTTCCCAGTAGGATTGAGGCTCCACTTGCCCAAAAAGGTAACCCACTTAGCAACACATCCTGGATCATTTCCTCTTTTCTCCCAGTCTGAGTCTGGGGGAGACCCAGTCTGAAATTCTTAACACTCTCATTATTATTCCAGTAACAAATTACCAGACATTACCAATCAAATTCTGAAAATGCCTTTGTTTTAATATCCAAATGAGAAGATTCTTGGCTAGCAGATCATACATTAGCAAACTTTCAGCTTGGCATCTGCTTTATTTTGAATGCCGTGTAATGGCCAAACATTTTGCAGTGGTGTTTGTTGTGTTGTCCCTTTGCCATAATGAAAGTAATGCAAAAGGGACGCATACATAATAGTTTTTAGTTGTGTGCTTTATTTTTAAATCTGTATAAATAAATATAGAATGACAGAGGTGTCTATTTACTAAACACTGCATTTGGTTGTGTGACATTACACAATGTGTCACAATATTTCAGGTCGTAATTGTGTCCTTTAGGTGTTGGTGCATAATTCTATGACTTTTAAGATACAATTCGTCTGGGAGCTGCGTTAGTCATGCTTTAGTGTAAATCAGGAGTGGTTACAGTCATAAAGGTTTGGGGAGCATTTGAGCCATACTGGTTGAAGTCTAGGGCTTTTAAAAGTCATCTGAAATAGTAAAATAATAAAGGATCGAGAGGAGCTCTGCTAGGGCAGTGATTTTCAATTGATATGCCACAGCAGACTGGTATGCCATGAGAAGCTACCATCTAAGATGTGCTGCAAACATTTTTAAAGATCATTAATTAAATTATTTGCAAAAGAAAGTTAAGCTTGGTGCCCATAGTTCAGTGGTTAGGCACAGGCCGCAGAAACTGGAAGATTGAGTTCAGTTCTTCAAGAATTTATTCTCTTGGCTTGGTGCCCATAGATCAGTGATTAGGGTGCTGGCTGATGCACTGGAGCTGGCAGGTTCGAGTCCAGCCCAAACCTGCTAAACAACAATGACAACAATAACAACAACAAGAAAAATAGCCAGGCATTGTGGCGGGTGCCTATAGTTCCAGCTATTTGGGAGGCTGAGGCAAAAGAATCACTTAAGCCCAAGAGTTTGAGGTTGCTGTGAGCTGTGACGCCATGGCACTCTACCGAGGGTGACATAGTAAGACTGTCTCAAAAAAAAAAAAGGAAATTCAAAACATAGTAAGTATATTCTTTTTTTTTTTTTTACTTTTTCTTTTTGATCAGCATAATTTAACTGTGCCACCGAAGTTTAACTCTAGGTTCAAGTGTACTGTGAGAAAAAAGTTGAAAAACACTGTTCAAGAGAGATGAAAAACATCTAACTTAACATAATGATCTCTAGTTAAGATTTTCTATTCCTTTAATAATGATAAGGAAATTCACAGACCCTACAGGGAGTAAAAGTGAAGGTGTATTATGATTTTATAAAATGTTACTGAATTTCCAGATCTTTTCATATTTACAATAGGAATGATGGGATACAAATCTCAGAGCACCACTGGAGTTGGTGCAAGTTTTCATTGTACTCAGTGTGTCTAGGTATAGAAATTATTCAATACTGTTAGATCTTCCTAAAATTTACTTTTTATTTATTAAACTTCCATTGGCAAGTCCTATTTAACTACATTTAGCACTACTTTCAGCTTTTGGGGTTTTGGGGGGTCATTTTCCTATAATTTTTCTTTTTCTTTCTTTTTTTTTTTTTGCAGGTGTTGGCCAGGGCTGGGTTTGAACCTGCCACCTCCAGTATATGGGGTCGGCATCCTGCTCCTTTGAGCCACAGGCACCGTCCTATAATTTTTCTATAATGCAAGATCAGAGGGAAAACTAAGTTGACCTCTTTTGCTAACAATGCTACATTTCTCGGTCATACAAATGCTGACAAATACAATAGCCTGAGATACTTTATTTGATGGCTTATCATTCATGAGACTCACCATTCTTACAGATTTCACCTCTGTATTACTGTTCAAGCTGTAATGAAGGGTACTTATTACATATTCTTTTAGGGCTCCCTCTCAATAAATGTTTTTGAACTTGATGATTAAGTGCTGTGGCTTCAGAGATTTTCTGTTCTTTATGTTCTGTGAGTCAGTGGTGCTCACTGCAGAACTGAAGATTTTCATGTAGATGATGAAATGTCACCTCAATGGAATACCTGGGGGAGATAGCACTTGCTCGCAAGAAGACAGAACCATGCCTCAGTATGAGAAATTTTAGTTTACCGACCCCTCATTCTTTGTTACTGATTATTATTATTTTTTTTGTAGAGACAGAATCTCACTTTATCACCCTTGGTAGAGTGTTGTGGTGTCACATAGCTCAAAGCAACCTCCAACTCCTGGGCTTAGGCGATTCTCTTGTCTCAGCCTCCCGAGTAGCTGGGACTACAGGTGCCCGCCACGACGCCTGGCTCTTTTTCTGTTTTGTAGTTCGGCTGAGGCTGGGTTTGAACCCGCCACCTTCGGTACATGGGACCAGTGCCCTACTCAATGAGCCACAGGTCCCTCCCCATTACTGATTATTTTTTAATTCTATGAAATGACTTTTCCATTTTATAAAGTAAAATTATTGCCCCCATGGTAGTTTTGAGTACAAACTTTAGCCCTTTATCAATTTTCTAATTTTTAAAATGATAGTTCCATTTTATAAAATATAACTGTTGCTTCACTCTCCTCAGTGTGGAATGCAAACTATCAGCACCCTCATCCCTTTACAAGACTACCTATTCCCTATTCAAGTATGAGGCACAAAGGAGAATATGCTGCGGAGAGGTTTAAAAAAAAAAACCACTTAGGTTTAAGATCATACCCTATTGTCCTGTTATCTTTGCCAGCTGAAATATACACTCTTCATCTTGTATTGGATTCCAACAAAGAAAAATACTTGATGAATTGCAACATTCACCAACTTTGCAGAGGGGTGTGGTAAAGTAACCTAATTCAAGATCCAAAAACATCATCCAGAGTCCGTTTTAAAGTGAAAGCTCTCTAAAAAGAAATCCTATTTTTATATTTTCTCATAGGATAAAGGAGCAGAAATAGGAAGTAAAATAGCTCTCCCTATCAAAAACTGTCCAAGTATAGAAAGCATCCAAGGCTTCCTGATGACTTCATTGGTGCAGTATGGAAAGGGACAGTATGCATTTTTCTTCCAGCCCTACTGTAGGTTGTCAGTGCCCTTTTATAGGCAGCAACTTGAATGTCGGCCTGCCTATAAGGGAGATGTGGACTGAGAGGAAATCATTCATTATAAAATATCTCCATAAATATGGAATGTGCACGTATTTTTTGCCATTATGATGGCAACTTAACCAAGTAAGTGCTAAAAAATTAAAACAAACTTATTCACTTTCTCTTTTCCCTTAGCCTTTATTTTCTGGGCTATTTAGGGAAATGCCGATGCTTCAGAGTAAAGCAAAGTGGGCAAAAATCCAAGGGATTAAATTTAGTTTCTGTGGATGTATTCTTACCATAAAACATTTCCCAGTTAGCTAAGTTAATTGAGCATGCAGTTATGAAATGGAATTCCCCAAGGAATTGGTAGCAAACGCCTAGTGTGAAATACTTTTCTAACCTTGGTTTTCCCATCCACATTACGGGTTTGGCTTCTGAAAAAGAAAGTCGGCTTGGATTGCTGGCCCTTCTACCGTTCTTGAAGAGTTATCAGTGATGAGAGACTGTTTATGCAGAAATTATCCTATGTATGCTTATACATACAAACACACGCACACATGCGGGCAAGATGTCTAGAGTTTGAGGTGTGCGTGTGTGTATATGTGTGTGTGTGTGTATACGTATATGCGCATGAGTGAGATCTGATTTCCGTTTCCATGGAAATGGGCTAAATAAGGACTTTTAACAGACAAGACTATGGGTGCGACTTCTTTAGCTGTTCCCAGTTGCTGGGTTCCAGCTCAGTACTATTGAGACAAAATCTGAAATTATCTCAATCCTTTGCATTACGAGATCAATATTGTAATTTGGTACCTGTAACATGTAATTTTCCTTGCAACAGTGATAATCACTTATCCTTTCAGTTAGCCCTGTGAAATGAACTAAAAAAGAACACCCACCCACCAACCCTCAACAATTGCTTTAACACCCCAAGCATATATACTGCTTTGTTACTCCCTTCCCAGGTTTTTCTTCTCCCTCTCCATACAGGTGTTGACCTGCAATTAATAGAGCCAGTATTTCCTCTCCCTCAACCTTAAATGCCTATGGAAAACCAGAAGTATACAGGAGAAGGAGGCTGAGCTTATATTTTTCTTAGAGCTCTCTTGACTTCCTATAAGCCTGGACATGAAGGGTGTTTCAATTAAGGCCAGGAAAAGATTTTTCTTTTCTTTCTCCAGAGACAGAGGTGTAACATTGTGACTGTTAAGCCAAAGGAGGCACCATATGCAAGGTTTTAAAAGAAAGCATCTGCTGCTAAACAAGCACCCCCCCCCCCAAACTTCTGTAGGATATTGAGTCCTTTTTTTGATTGCTCATCTGGAAAAACAAAACAAAAACAACTAAAAAGGGCATGCAATTATTTTTGAAGAGCATTGAAATACCTAGACATAAAAACCAAAGTGAAAGAAAACGTAATCAAACTAGAGGCATTTCCCTGGTGTACTGCTCTTGTATTCTTTGGTGTGTGTCTATTAGAGCTGTGGTCCCCCAGCCCTCAGGCTGTGGACTACTGCTAGTCCAGTGACCTTCTAGGAACTGGACTACGCAACAGGAGCTGAGCTGCAGGCAAGCAAACAGAAGCTTCATCTGTATTTACAGCTGCTCCCCATCACTTGCATCACTGCCTGAACTACACCTCCTGTCGGATAAGCGGTGGCATTAGATTCTCACAGGAGTGGGAAGCCGACTGTAAACTGTGCGTGTGAGGGATCTAGTTTGCACACTCCTCACGAGAATCTAATGCCTGATAGTCTGAGGTAGAGATGCAATATGCTTGAATCATCTCCAAACCATCCCCTCACTGTGTCTGTGGGAAAACTGTCTTCCAGGAAACCCGGTCCCTGGTGCCAAAAAGGTTGGGGACCACTGTAGGAGAAGATTAGAAACATGTCTGAAAAAGTGAAAGCAAAAAAAGGATGTGAGGTGAGGAATATATTAATTTGATTTAATCATTCCACAATGCATGCATGTATCAAAACATCACATTGTATCCCACAAATATATACAATTTGTAAATGTTAATTAAAAATAAATGAATAAAGAAAAAAAGTTGGGAGCAATAAATTTGAAAGATCCTTTACATTTGAAATTTGGTATCAAGATCAAAAAGAGGATGCTTCATTAGATGATGGGATTTTAATATCAAAGGATAGTCAACTGAAGATTCAATGTATTTGGCATGAGCCATTTCCCAGGTTTAGTGCGCTAAGTGGTTTGGGGCTTATACAATCTATAAACTCCATATGCAAGCATGAAATTGCTGCCCTCTGGGGAAAGCTGGTCATATGGAGAGGAACTGTGAGATTGCCAATCATCAGTAGGATGGTTTTCCCTGCTGATTTTGTTTCTGTGTAGGCGTGGGATGATGTAAATACGTATTTTAGGCATCAGAGAAACTCAAGTAGTATAAAATATAGGCCATTTTTTTACATTGATTTTCCTGAACTATCTTTTAAAGGGAAAAATATTGTAGACGTTTGCCTCAAATATAGCTAGGTTTTAGCTTTTTTTTTTTTTTTTTTTTAATAATTGCAGGGGTCTGGGGCGGTGTCTGCAGCCTCTTCAGATCAAACATTTCTGTTTAGATCCCTGGGGGTTTATACAATCTATAAACCCCATATGCAAACTCCCCGGTATTTCAAATCGGTAGTATAAACATGTAGGCTTGTTAATGTACAGAAGGGCCTTGCTATGATGAATTAGAGGGGCACCACAAAAGGTGTGTGTGTCTCTTTAGTAAAAATTGTACTTTACTAACGCTCCTTGCTGCGAAGTATTTTAACCCTTTGGGAAATTGTTCTGGGTCAGTTTTGATTAAATTTGACCTGAGCAGGAGCTGCCGGTCATGAATAAAAGTAATATGGTGATATGATTCACACTTTGCCAAGCTTAGGGTTTGACTGTATTTCCCAGTATGGTTTTATGCTGATCAAAAAGGACCAAGCTGAAGTAATAATGTGCTCTATCTAGCATTTGGATAGCTTTCCTAGATTAAAAATAATTTATTTGTATCAGAATTACCTACTTACCTACTGTGAAGAAATGCAACTAAAATACTAGAAAACACAACTATGAGATCTTTTTGGAGAAATAGATGATTTCCGCATTAGTGGTTACTCTGACTGACAAGCTGTGGTCCTATGATCTATTGACATGATTGTAATCGAAAGATTTATTGTGATCTAGCCCAAAACTTTACAAAGTAATATGCAATCTCAGGATTTTTTTCACTAGCAATGACAAAAAGGGGCCGCATTTTAATATTTAATCTATTTTACATCTAGGATGAAGATCTTTTCCAACATGTAAATATTGGGCATATCCTCTATTCTCTTTTGTTTTCCCTCCTACTAAAATTGGACCTTTAAAGGGACATTTAACAGCTATGACTTTTTTGTCATTAATAATTATTGGCAGAGGTTATCTTTGATGTTAAAAATGAAATACATTGGCTATGTAGATGTACTTTTTACTGATTTGAAATATTTGCAGATTTAGAAGAATGAGACAAATTTGACCAAGGAATTACTAAAACCAAGCTTGTTTGGGCCTTCCATTCAATAATTCTCTACATGGGTTGTAGGCTAGAGTATAAATCCACAACAAATGGTGGTTGAATGATGGGATCAAAAACAATAGTAGAGGAACTGAATGTATTCTGAGTAAGTTACTGAGGAGGAATTATGAGTCAGTAATTCAAAAGAAAAGGGGAGGGTACTTTTACTTTATTCAAAAAAATGCCGATTCAGTTTCTATATCTTTATCTTTCAGAGAAGCTGAACAACTCCCTTATTCTCAACTCATATATTCAGTCATTTCTCACAGATTTGATTTTTTTAGAATGTCAATAATTACTTTTTTCCTGAAACACTCTATACCTAAATTTTTTAGGCATTAAGGGTCTGCTTAATGTCCAGTTCCCAACTTTGTATGTGTGTATGTGTGTGTGTGTGTGTGTGTGTGAGAGAGAGAGAGAGAGAGACATTTCTGGCCTTGGATAGTTCTGTTGTTTGTGTGACGCTTCTTGTAAACTGATGTTCCTATCACTAGGGTTTCCTGGATGGCACTTTCTTTCCTCGAGGTGGATGAGATGCACTGATTGTCCCATTCAACTGATGCTAGGGTAAATGGAAAATGTCCATTGCTTCCTACGATTCTACTCTATATGCTCTTTCTTTTTCTTCCCTATTCATTTTCTCCTTCTCTGGATCACCAAAGATTGTACATTAAATTTTTACAATTCCAGACCTCAGGAGCGATCTCTGTGGTTTTTGGTCTTTGTGATTCTTGCTTATGACTTGGAAAATTCCAACAAAAGCAGTTTTTCCACCATGAAACTGTAAGTTAGCAATTTTTATGTTGCAAGGCACATCCACTTCCCCAAGTTTCTTTTCTTTAAAGTGTATTGCTTTGATGCTCATGCACAGGAAACATTCAGAAGGGGAAGATAGTGTTTTTAATGGTTTCCTATAGACAATTGAAGCCTTTGGCCTGTCAAACTCCACAGAACCACAGGGCTAGGCCTACCAAGACATTTTAATGTACCTCAAAAGTGTCAGGGCTATAGTAAAAGATGGGGTACGTGTGTGTGTCCGCGCTTCTGTGTAAGTGGGCACATATGTATATCTAAATGTGGTAGCTGTGTTATGCACACATGTGTACATACATGTCTCTATGTTCAGTCTATGTGTGCATGTATGTGTTTGTTTATGTGTGTGAAGCAGAGTGAATGGGTCATTAGCAGTATTTCCCAGTCACCTACAGTCTTGGGAGACATCATGGTAACTGGCTTGGTGATTCTAAAATAGTAGACAAAGGCAATTTTGGCAGGATGTTACTTTACAGAATAAAAAATCTGAAAGGCTGAGTAAAACATGTTCAAGGGTCATCCTGGAAAATTAAGGGTACTGTTTTGCCAAGGAGAATCTTATGAGTTTTCCCAAGCATAAGCCTGGAGTGGGTAATGGAAATCAACTGAGTCTTTGAAATTTTGTAGGACTCAGACAAAGCAATTTGTAGCTTCTAATGAACAAAGTCCTCAAACCTCATATCAGATGCTACAAAATGGAACTAATACTCCTCTATCTCTCTCTCTTTTTTTTTTTTTTGAGACAGAGCCTCAAGCTGTCACCCTGGGTAGAGTGCTGTGGCATCACAGCTCACAGCAACCTCCAATTCTGGGCTGGGCTCAAGCGAGTCTCTTGCCTCTGCCTCCCAAGTAGCTGGGACTACAGGCGCCCACCACAACGCCTGGCCATTTTTTTTTTTTTGGTTGCAGCCGTCATTGTTGTTTGGTGGGCCCAGGCTGGATTCGAACCCGCCAGCTCAGGTGTACGTGGCTGGTGCCTTAGCCCGTTGAGCCCCAG
Organism: Arctocebus calabarensis; assembly: GCA_963573935.1. Classification (NCBI taxonomy): domain Eukaryota; kingdom Metazoa; phylum Chordata; class Mammalia; order Primates; family Lorisidae; genus Arctocebus; species Arctocebus calabarensis. Next base: position 13,057 of record CAUYON010143998.1, read on the forward strand.
GCGCCGAGCTAATACTTCTGTATCTCAATCGAAAGCTTCCTTTATCATGGCTGGGAAGGGGATGATGTACGTGGCACTGATCTGCTGTTGGTGTCTCCTTTGTGCTTTAGAGAAGATCAAGCAGTAATTCCCACCTTTACCTTCAGGTAAACCCACGTGGATTCCATTGTGCCTGAGGATATGCTAGAAGCAGCAGAGCCAGCAGGTACAGTAGAGTTATTTTTTCTCCGATTTTCTCTATATACCTGGTTTCTGACTAGGAGTCAAGAGAACTGGACTTCCGAATATGTGTGTCCAAGACACACCTCTCCTTAAATGTACCCATCTGTCCATGGCCATGACTGCTTATTTGCCAACTATGAATATTATCAAGATTAATGAGACTTACTCGCTGCACTTGTTTTCAAGTAGGCTGCTCCAAGTGTGTACAAACATGCTCGGTGTAGACATCCCTCAGTGGGGCTCACTTGGGACTGTGTAACGTGCAAAGAGGCTGCCTTTCTCTTGGTTCTTTGACAAGGAATGCTATGTTGGCTTAGTGGGTTTCCCCCCTGTGTGTGGGGGGGGTGGTTACTGTATATATTTTGTTGCAAAATTGAGAGTATGGTGGCAACCTGATATTCCTCCTGCCAACAAGAGCACAGTGCAGAGGGGTTTTTCCTGGTCCTTCCTTGGATGACATGTTTAGCTGGTGCTGGAACATAAACTGGAACTGGCACTGAAAATATGTTTGCAGAATAAATAAACACATGAACAAATGAAAGAATGAATGACGAATACACTCGGCATGAAGAAACCAATATTTGGAAGCATTGTTTTTTGCTCCTTGGAGAAAAGGTGGTTCAGAAGTTCTTGATTGCCTATTAGCCAAAATGAGGACACCAGCAGCACACTCCCAATGAGGTCTTTATTCATTTAGGACAGCGGTTCTTCACCCTTTTTGGGTCACACACCTCTTTTGGAATCTGATAACGGCTACGAGTCCTCTCCTTAAGAAACTGCACATGTTGAACATATACACACACCTTCCCATGTAACTTAATTTTAGGGAGCTCAGTGTCTCCTCACCCACTAATTCATGATTCTCAGGTTAAGACCTCATAATTTAGATATATAGAATTTGGCAGTAAAGTGGCAGAATGGAAAAAGAACTGGGGCTAGGAAATAGACTTCAATTATAGTGCCATAGCCTGGAAGGAGAAGCAGCAGATTCCACAAGATCATCACTCCTTCCACCAAGGTTTCTCTGCAGGCTGCCTCCTTGGTGCACACTGCTTTCTTGGTACTTTGAAAAGAAGGCTTCTTTCCTCACCAAGTAGGTTCCTAATCAGGTGGTGCTACTTTTACTAAAAGGTGAAAGATTCATACGATCTGAAGAGAAACCAGAGTATAATGGATGTGGACCAGTCTGTAGGGTGGCTTCACATTTTGTTGCAATTTGGCCGGGGCTGGGCTTGAACCCACCACCCTCGGTATATGGGGCCAGTGCCCTACTCGCTGAGCCATAGGTGCCGCCCCAGGTGGTGCTAATTTTAATTTGAAACTCTGTAGAGGCCATCGGCCTCCGGTCACCTTACTTCTTCTTCCTTGCATGGTGTCCTCATAGATATCAAAAGGACTTCAAGCAGATCACCTGGGCAGAAGGGGGCAGGTGAGAGGCAGGCTGGGGAGGGCATCCTGACACTGTTTATTCAGGTGAACAGATTCTAGCTCATTCACTTTCCTCTTTGCTTTCTCCTGACTGGCATGAAACACAAATAAACAGTTGTAACCACCACGGGGAGGAACTCTGCAATGTGTTGGCTACAGCCATTTTCAGTTCTTTGCCAGAGAATCCACTGTAGTACTAACTTAATATTTTTCTTTGTATTGCAGCTTTAACATTCTTTTAAAAGATAGTAACTCTATGTCCTCAAATACCTGGTGCTTTTTATTCGGCATAAACTTGAAAGCAGATTACACAAAGGGAATGTTCAAATTCTCTCAGACAAACCAGGCAGCGTTATTTATCAGTGCTGTCCCTTCCCCACCCTCAAACCCAAGTCCTGCCTGTAACCCCTGTTTTCAAAGATCATAGTCCAACTCCAATGTCCTGGGCTTGTACCCCCATTACAGTTGCCCCACTAAGTGGTGATCCAGCCTAATTCTGAATGTCCTAAAATGACTGGGAATTTACTACCTTCTGTAAAAACTCATTTCAAGTTTCTATAGCCCTAGTCTTGGGCCCAAATCTACTTCTTTGTAGCTTTGCATCCTGAGCCCTAATGCTACTATACGAGGTTGATGAATGAGCAGTAATAAGGTCCTGAGTTTATTCTCTTTGCCACGCCTTGCCATGAGTGCTTTCTGAATGTCGGCTCACTCAATCCGCACAGTACACCTACAGTGTGACTCAAACACTGGCTCTACAAGGGCAGATTTTTAAAATATGACTTGTTCACGTTGTGTCCCCAGTCTCTAGAACAGTATCTGGGAAATAGTAGGCACTCAGTATTTGTTGAATTCAAAGATATTTACTGTTATTATCCTCATTTTACAGATGAGAAAACAGAGTTACAGAGGTCAAACACTACTACAAGCTGCAAGGGTACTTAAATAGGATCCAAAGGAATAAAGCCATTGTGAGGAACATACCACATGTGTCCGGAGGCTTTGCCTCATGCCACACCCCCAAGGCCCATCCTACCTGTTCTTGTGATGGAAACAGCCAAGCTTTCTCACTGGTACTGGAGAAAAGTGGTGTCATGTGGTCTCAGAATGCCACTTACAATTGGGTAATGGTTAGTTAAGAGAAAAGGGTCACCAAGGGCCTTGTTTAGAGCGGTACATTGCATAATGAACTATGGCCATGGGGATGGCATTTTATTACCTCACTTCTAACTGAAAATTCAGGGGGTAAAAGTGGTAGAAAAGGCAGAAGCAAATCAAGCAAACACAGACAAAGACCAAAGGCAAACAAAGCTAAACAACACACACAAAAAACTAAAACACCCGAAACCCTAAACAAAACAAAACTTATGAGCTGGAACAATGGAGAGGAATTTTCATGAGTGTTTATCTTATGTTTTCCTCAGGAACAAACCTTACTTCTTTTGGCCTGAGGAGCCCTGATGCTACTTGTGGGAACATAGGACTGAACAATAATGCCGTATTTCAAGTATTATTTTCTGTCTTGCAAACCCCACGTTCCTTGTGAATTTATATTTTCTGCTGAGTTTCACTAAATGAGAGAATATCACCCTTACCCTACCATTTTTATTTATGCTCAGGCTGAGTATCACAGTTTTTTACTTCACTAGGAGAAATATTTTTGATGAATGGAATGTTTTCTTTGGTAAACAACAAATTCCAACTCAAAACCAACCAAATACATTTCTTTGGTAAAGTGGACATTAATGTCTTGGTTGGAATTAATTGAAAGAAAAAGAAAAACAGAAACTTCTTCAAGTGTTTGCTGGAATCATTCCTTTCCTCTTTATAGCAATTAAGAAAGTAAAACTTGATGAAGTAAAGACTTGAATTTTATGAGGAGGTGATTCTGAGTTATTTTTAAAGTGTTTTTTTTTTTTTTTTTCCCATAGCGGGGCTAAACCAATGCTGTCAGAGTAATAATAATATTAACAAATAATTATCTAACAATAAATGATAAATCTTGGCATGCATAGTCCCCAATAGAAAAATTCATTTCACAGTCAGAATTCCATAAGCCTGATTTCAAGTGCTGAAAAGAGAAGTTAACAAGTTTGAAAATGCCCTTCATTTAAAAATACAATATCCCAGCATATACAGAGACCCAATCAAGTTGGAAAATACTTTCTGTCATAAAACAAAGTTCCACGGTAAGTCATCCTGGTTGACCAAATTGAATGATTAAATTCTCAACAGAATCCATTTAATTGGTGTATATGTATCGTGTCAGTTATGTGGAGTCACTTTAGGCTGAGGTGCTCCATGTGGTTGACACTAAATCAATGACTGATTTAGAACACACCATTCAGAAAATGATTTAGCAACATATGATTTAAGAATAAAACCAATCCCCTCTTCAGTTGTGTTTTATAAATAATAGCCTAACTGCAGGCCTCTTAGAGAGAGAATTGATCGAGTATCTATTATGCAAACTTGCCCTTTTGAGAGGACGGCACTTGTCCTCAGATTAAAGCTTATTATCTCTAGTTGAGTGCATAACACATTGGCATGATCACTTAGTGTGTCTGCAGGGGAGGCTGAATAAGTGTGCTATAAGCCCCTGAATATGTATTTAGAACTATGTGGACAACAATATACGAAATAGAAAGCACAGGTTTGCACTTGGTGTGGTTACATCTGAATCACATGGATTTTTTTTTTCCCTGTTTGGTAAGATAATGGCCAACCTACACCCCAAACATTTTAATCCCAGACATTAAAAAAGTCTTCGCTGTGGCCAATAATGTCCTATGTTCCTTCCTTAGAAATGGACTTTGAGGGGAGTAATAGCCATCTTCTAAGAAAACCTAAAATTTCCCTGCCCTATCTTAGGCATGGTGAAATGATAGAAATCCTCTAGTGGTGTGACCTGAGCGAGTCACTTTATTTTCCTAGGTCTCAGTTTGCTCCTCTGGGGAGGATGGGGATGTTGCCCAGTATTTCTGCTAAGGTCCAGAAAGGTAAGATGCTTTTGGGAAATGCTTACTACTACAGATGTCTAAATAAGCTGCGTCTCTAAAAGGGAAAAATATTGTAGATACTTGCTTCAAATGTAACCAGGTTTTAGCTTCTTTTTTATAGACTTAAAAAAATACAGGGGGAGGGCATTTGGGCAACATACACAGCCTCTTCATTTCAAACCATTTCTGTTTAGATCTGTGAACCTCCTGTAGATACTGGAGGTCAACAGTATAAACATCTAGGCTTGTTAATGTACATAAGGGCCTTGCTATGATGTAGAAGGGCACCAAAAGTGGTGTGTAAGGGTCAAGGAGGTTGAGGTGCAGCCAGTTTAGCAGAAGAGTTTGCCATCATTGATAGACTTGCACTGGTGATTACTTTTCCCAGTCATTTCTAATCTATGTCCTTTTGGGCCATCACCCTGCACTTCTGTAAGTTTCTCAGTGTCAGGACTTAGAATTACCAAATGTCTCCCCTCGCCTTAAGTCTCTGAGCAGGCATGTCTGAAAGCAAAAGCAGATTGGCACTACGAGTTGGAAGCTATAGCAGAAAACTACTACAGTGTTCATTTCGTCTTTTCTCAACTATGTATGGGCAGATGTTTCTGGGCATCCATGCAAAAAATGCATGTTAGGCCAAACCACAAACACCTGTACACAGCTATTGTTTTTGTTAAAAAAGAGACACTGTCTCTGGGTTACATATACACTTGCTTTTCCTCCATTATGCCAGGTATTTGGATTTGGCTCTGCGGTTTGGGGTCCTCTGTCCCTCCTGCCAAAAGCAATAACTAATAAAGCAGAACTATTTGGTGATAAGTGACAGGCTATTCCAAAATATAATCACACCAAGTCTGCAATGTTGTCTGCAAGCTGTCACTGGTTTCAAGGTGTATTAACCAAACTATACAAATTTTAAAAGTATACCAATGGGGGAATGCAATAAATTCATTTCTAGACAATAAAACTGCCTCACCTGGGTGAATTCTCTCCCACATGTCTGTTTCCAAGGGTCTGGCTTGCTTTTTTTCTGGTCAGAACTTTTACAAGCATCTCCTTGGGTGGTGGGGAGCTAGGTGAGGTGGCTAAGACTTCAAACCGCAGACCATGACTGGAGTACTGCTTTGCAGACATTCTGGAAGAGCCTTAGTGTTGAACAATGCTTAAAGCTATTTCTGCCTTTTCAGTTGACCCTTCAATAAATAAATAGGTTTTGTCACAATACCAGCAAGATCTGCAGTGTGAATAAAAGAGGATCCTGCTCTCTTTTGATCTTAGTTTAAGAGCCTATAGATCTCTTAGGGGGTGTGCGTGCATGTGTGTGCACGCATGTGCGTGTGTAAATTACATCATAACAATCTTTTGTTTTAAAGATCGAAAATATGCCATTCCCATTTTCCCTCCTTGTTCTTTCCTTTTATTTATTTCGGCAATGTCTGTTTCCTATCCTTAAAAAGGAACAAATTTGAATTTAATTGTTTCATTAATATAACCTCCTTGCTCTTGATAAGACCTAAGGTGAACATATACCAAGCAGACACTATCACACTGTTGTAATTTGGTCAACCACTCGGGTGCTATCAATATCCACCATTTCTACACACTCGATTTCCTCCCTGTTTTCAGGGTTTTTCTTCTCTTTCCTTTTTTTCTTAGAGGGTGGCAGGAAAGTCAGTATCACAGGTAAAATGGCAAAGCAGTGAAAGAAGGTGACAAATGCTATTAAAAACAAGCACCTGAACAGTGTACAGGTCAGATTTGAAGGCACAGCTGCAAGAGGAATCAGACCAACAAGATAGCAGAGGTAGCTCTGTAAAATAGCTACCCCATGCACTTCCAGGGCATTTTTTACCCATTTAGTTCTCGTGAAATCCTTACCCAGAACAAATGTGGATAACAGTGGAGCACAATTGTCAATTGTGTAATTAATTCCATAAATTAAGCATAGCACAGAAATGCAGTCCATTTGTACTTTCCATAATGTCATGAAACCTATCACTCCAAACTCCACGGACACCACTGTTAGAGTGATCCAGACATTAATCATAGAATCTGCCACCAGGAATGCTGAGAAGAATAGCAGGAACAAAGCACTGATGCAGGAGTTGTGCAGGGGGGCTCCCAGAGAGGAGGCATATCGATCCATGTACACAAAGGATGGATTGAAGACGATGAACTTCACCTTGGAGGTGACAGAAAGTCTCCTCAGGGTTTCCAAGAGATTATAGAGTTCTTCTCTGTTTGTTTCCATGGTCTTAGCCACCAGAAACATTCTGGAGGCCACCACATCGACCTCATCATTGTACTTTTTAGAGAAGATGATGTCCTCTTGAAAATGTGAAAATTGGGGGGCTTTCAGGAAGGAGTTCCTCAACATGTCTGTGAAATTTTTCTTAGGCAAGCCAGTAGATACATTGAGTTTCCGAAGGTAATTTAAATAGCTCTCAAACCAGGATATTCGCACAAACCCCTTGGTGTATTCTAGAACATCTTCTTGGACACTAGTGTTCCAGTATTCTATGGACTCGTATATGTAAAACCCAATCACAGGACTGTAGTTACTAAAGTACTTTTGCTGGGCAGTAGTATACTCAATGGTTTGCGTTGCAGTTGCTACGATGTTACTAAGGTCTGACCCTTCACTGACCTGCAGATAGCCCATTAAGGCAAAGGAAATATAAATAAGGTAAAAGAGAACTACAAAAGGCTTGACATAGGTGTTGGTTATCCAGTCACAGTAATAGCGTTTGAGGAAACATACCAATAGGTGACTCTCGTAAGTGTTCGAGTTCGCTTCCTCGCCTTCAGTCGTGTCCTCACTGAACCTGGCTGTCAGGAGAAACCTGTACCATGCCGGCTTCTCCTGCAGCACCTCGGGCTTTGGGACTTTTCTACAGAAGATACTATGCTGGTAATTGTTTTCTATGTAGCCAGTGAACACCAGACTGGAACCATAAAACGAGAGTACATAGAGGTAGTTGAAGAAGATTGCGATACAGGAATTGCAGCAGAAAATCCTGGCTGCCTCAATGTTCGTGAAAGGGCTGGCCCCTATGCCAAAGGTGACCAGGTACATGGCAGTGGTGAGAGAAAAGGAGAGCATGGAGTCTGCATAGACTTCTGCAGTTCTCTCTTTAACATGTTGGTCTTCTCTAGTTTTCCTCCAGGACGACAACATTTCAAAAGTCCCATATAATCCATGACCTGAGGGGGACAGAAAAAGACCAGAGCACAAGTTTAGAGAACAATTGCTTTTAAAAGGGGAACCAACTTGATCGTGAGGGTTGACTGGGTCAAGGGAAATAGAATCAGCCCCAGTGGTGACGAGTGTGTAAATCCTACTGATTTCGCCTATAGAGAGATGGGCCCGTGTTTTGGTGCATCCTACATGCTCCTGTCTGTCTTGAGAAAGCTGGATGAACTTTTACCTACAGAAATCTGAGTAGCCTTGTGCCTGTGTCTCTTGGGGATTATATACATTGACAGCTTACGGTCGTTGGTATGGTTTGGTTGGTGGAACACTCCAGAGAAGATGTCTGGACACTCCTAATTTTACTTGCTATCCTCACAGGTCTGGCTGGGGGTCAGTACAGAGGAGGGCAGCGGGCAGAGGGTTCCGAGTTAACATCCCATCACCTTATTTAAAATTGGCCAAGTGGAGGGCTTTAGTGAGAAAGAGGCAATGTATTTAATTTGAGTCTTGACGGGAAACTACGTCACAGACCTTTTGTTTTGCTTCCCCAAATATCAAGGGCAGGAAGCAATAAATCTAAGAAAGGAAGCGAAATAAGTAGGAACAAGTTCGAGCAAAGAAGAAAGAGGGAAGAGAATACAGATGGAACAAGATTCATATGAACTCTTATGGCTACTGATAAAAATTAGAATTCCGGTTAATGTCTTTAGGGATCTGTTTGACATATTTTTGGTTGTTCATGGGTGACATCTCATAATGATTCTGCTTGCTGGCTTCTCTGCACTATTTGGCAGTGGCCTCTGTGGGAGAGAGCCAGGTGAGTAACCTTTTGCCTTAACTGCCTTCATCTCCCTGGTTAGTATTCCTGCAAAACTGGAACAGCAGAGGTATATTAAGTGCCCTTCTTCTGACTCTGTTCTGCTGCCTGGGAGCTGATCTAACACAACTTCTACCATCTCTCCTTGCTGGTGCTAGACACTTCCCCATTGCATCTTCCTCAGTTTTCAAGTGACTGCTACATTATACAGCCCACCAAATGACCCACTGTGGCTTTCTATAACCCTTGTCTTGGTAGTAGGAACAGCAGATCCAATTTTCTGCCTCCATGCTTTGGCATATGTGATGCCATTACTGAGGTTAATAAAATCTTTACCCTGTAGCACAATAGTCTTGTTTTTAAAAAGGAATTTAAAATCTCCAGCCAAGCATAATGTTGAACAAAGTGAGTCACTGTTATCTTGTGTGTACAATAACTAAGCACACGTCTTCCCTCATGCCCAGGCTGGTATTTAAGTCTTATTGTGAAGTCCTCAAACCCAAATGCCCTTTTCCTAGTAATGATATGGGCCTGTTTCCTCAGAGAGATTGGGCATTTATCTTAATTTACTAGGCATCATTGTATAGCCACTTTTTAGAGGTCAGGCCAAGACGGTCAATTTGATAACTAGCACTATGGCCCTTATTAAATTGGAGGCACCTAAACTCCCCAGACACAAAGTAAAAAGTACATTCATTGACTGCCATCCTGTTGTTAATTATGTTTTAGGTAGTTAACATGTAGTCTTGGAAGCTATTACATCTGTTTCCACTGTGTTCTCAAGGTGGACCAACTGACCTTTTATTAAAAGTATCTGATCCCTTTACAATGAGGGTGAAAAGAGAATACCTCTGAGACACTGGCACCCTGGGGAAACAATATTGACCATTTTATCAGGGGCCATGTAGACAAAGTAGATGAAGTAAGCTTTGGTGGGCAAATCGCACTTCAAAGGGTAACCATAAGTGGCAAATGAAATTCTGTATGGTATTTACTTGGCAGAAACATATATATATTCCTTTTTTTTTTTTTGAAACAGAGCTTTAGTACTGAGTCATTAAATAGGATAAGAAAATAAGGATATATATAGCAGAACTAGAATTAGTCATAAAGTAGAATTTAAATTAAGTCTGTTTTGTGGTCCTTTTAAAGATCAGCATGATGTTTTATAATGACATTATCTGACCCTGACTCTTGTTGGAAAATATAGTTAAGTATCCATTTTTTTACCATGCTGTTGAATAATCTTAAAGGCTAATTGAGACAAAGAAATCTGAATTAGTAGAACTATTAGATGACGAGAATGAGGTTCTAGGGTCCAGAATGAAAACAGTCAAACTCAGGAAAGGTGGAAGTAGGCCGTTAGCTTGTCTCTTGAATTCTATTGCTGCATTTTAAATGCCTTGTCCTTCTATACTTTGATCTTTTGTATTGAGTCTTGACTCTTTTCGCATAAGTTCTTGGTTCAGGGGCAGCTCCAAATAGAATTCTAATTTCATTCTGAGGGGCTTTTGGAAACAGTGCCTTTCCTTTGGTCCTTTTGGTACGGGTGTGTGTGTGTGGACATTCAGAAGAAGCCAGAGGAGGCTCTGAAGAAGAATCTGTTCTACCAGATCATTCAACATTTGTTGCTGGTCATTGTTGGCTTTGACTCCAAAGGCCCCAATCACCCTACCTGATAGGCCAGATTCTTGTTTCTCTATCCACACCTCTCTAGCAGAGATACCCTAAACCCCAAACTGGAGTTGTATGGTGTCTTATAAGAACTCTTTAGATTTCTGGGACTATTTCTGGGCCTCCTTCCTGAAGCTCAGTGGGTTAAGGGAGGAAGGAGTGCCATAGCTATAGATGCCTCCCAGGGTTTAACAGCCTGGGACCGGTGCCTGACTGCCTCTGGACCAGCTCACAGCTGGGTATTTATGTTAAAGATGTCAGTCTGTTGCCCTAAAGGAAAGCCTAACTGTGATGAATCTGTTTCCTGGCCTGGACTCAACTGGAGACACATTCCAAGAGCCCTAGAACCAGGAGGAACAAACACCCTGCCACCCCGAGAATTACAGCTGAATTCCTTTTGGTTTTGGTCTTCAAGGGTATCCTTTTAAATGCAAACTCCTCTGGGCCAGTGGTCTCCTGAAGCAGCTTCCCTGTGTGGGAAATGGGACCGAGAATGGGAATACGGAGAGAACAATGAGGAAATGGCAGGTAGGAGAATTTCACAGAGACCAAATTCAACTTCACAGTTTTTCTTCCGGCCAACCTTGGCCTTATGTTTTACTACTACTCCAGAAACTGGGCCAATCAAAGTCAAGGAAAGGCAGAGAAGAAAGATTTTCTTAGGTTCTATTCCTCTCCACCTTTCCTCTCTCAGCAGGAGACCCCCTTCTTTAGCATCACCCTCATCCATTGCTTTCCCAACATTGGAGCTGGTGTCCAGCATGAAAGACTCAGAGAGAAAACCTTACAGATGTAGGCAAACAGATAATTTTGGACCAAAGATACTTTTCAGAGGTTTGATTACTGTTTCCTCCATTTTTAAAAGGTATTTTAAAAGCAAAAGTATTGCTGTCTGTTTTGGGCTCTAGTTAAAAAAAATTCTCCATGAATTATGAGCGCTCTACATTTCTCTGTTAAGTCTGACCAAAGGGCCCATGTCACTGACACAAAGTATCACTTTGGCAAGGGACAATTTCCCATCTCCAGGGTCCCAACTCTGTTCCCAAGGACTCTCTGGTAGCTTATAGGGGAGGAGCTCCCTAAAATATGAAATTCCAAACAGATTGTGAAGTTGGTGACCAGGGGCCCTATGATGGTAATGGGAGTCATGGCTCATTATCAGAGGGGCAGGTCACAGCCCCAAACCTGGAAGTAAAATGCTATCATAGTGAGGATGTCAGGAACTACAACATCCTGACATCCTCACATTCCATTGAACACTCTGGATGATGCAACAACATCCAGGGCTTCAATCACAGTATGAGGCTAAAGAGTTGCCAGAGGGAACTGTTAAACAGTGCAAACTGATTCTGTCAAAGCTGGACGATAAAGAGGCTTTTAAAGCGTTCACTTGTCTTTTGCACATTCAGGATTTTGTTTCTGTTTTGTTTCATTGCGTATCTGTATTGTTACATGCATGTAAGTAGATGTCAAAACACACACACACACACACACACACAGAGGTCCAAGTTCTAATTATTCATGAGTAAATGCTTTCATGCAATGTGGGCTTGTAGTTGGGGGGCCTGGCTTAAGAACAAGAGAGTGTTGATTTCATCAATGTTCAGATACGATCTGTACGAGAGGTATAATTTTAAAAGGACATTGTTTTATTAATTTTATTAGCAGCAGATTTGGGGATTGTTATCTAGTAAAATCAAATACTAAAGGATTTAGGCTAATAGCTTTTCTTCTTTTCCAAGAAATTTTTATATCTAAATGTGCAGTTAACTCTCAAGTTTTGAAGCCAATGAGGAGGAAAAACAGCATAGATAAGTAACATGGATGGTGGAAAAAACTCAACTGGCTAATCCTCCAGCCACTTAAGGTGACTGTCAGGCACACTCACAGATTAAACCTCACTCTTACCCAGACCCTTTTCTGGGGCCTGACCAAAGCCCTCAGGATTGTTTATAATTCAGTAAGGCGAGAATCCACTGAAAATAGTTCAAAGTTAACCTAACTTTATCCAGTAGATAAGCCTCTGCAAAGTTGTAAAGTAAATCTTATTTTAAATTTATTTAATGTTTTTGCTATCAGAGATAGTCTAGGTGATTTGTGGGTTTGTTTCTTTCTTTTTATTTTTTCTTTTTTTTGGTCACTGCCTATCTATGCATAATCAGTGGCAAATCGATTTACTTTATACACTTGATTTTGCAAGTCCGATTTTTCTTCAGGCCCAGATTCTCCTACCTTCCCCAGTATACACAGCCACACACAGAGGCTGATTGATACCTCCAGATACCACTCAAATTATAATTCTTTCCACATTAGCAGGATCTCCTCATTCTGAATTCCTCAAAGAGAGGAATTGCTGAGAAGATGAGGAAGTGAAATGGAATGGTTTGCTGATGGATGATCTTTCAGTTTCAGTGTGAAAATGTTTAATATTATGAGTCAATGAAGCCATTTATACCATGCCTGGGCAGTGCCAGATTTCATATATGGAAATAAAATTACTACATTCTTCTTGAAAATCTATAGAATATGATGCATGAGCAAAGTATACTGAAAACATATTTTATCTCTCAGATGAGCTCCACCAAGTAGCTCATGTTTATAAAATGCTTGTCTTTTGATGACAACCACATATATTCATGATTTTTGTTTTTTTTTTTTTTTTTTGAGAAGAAATTTAAAATATATCTATGTCTAGATTGAGTAACATCTATTTTCAGGGAGAAGTTCATTAAGTGGGTTACATTTACACTTTGCTAGTTATAAACATTTACTTTATAAGCTGAATTGTTTGGTTTATCATAGCCTGTTTTGTCTCACAGTTAAGAGAGTAAGAGTAAAGGTGTATTCTGCTCAAGTAAAGACAGATGTTCACATCAGGGGGAATACACACACCTTATTTTTTGTACCAGAGAGAGGTTACCTTTTGTTAATTCTAACCACAGCACTGGGTTTTAATCTTAGAAATTATTTGTCTTTACTAGATGCAAAAAAGACCCCTAGAAATGAATTTGCTAATAGCTCTTCCTTATTTAAACATAAGGTAGATATTGCATGTACACGCACTATATAAAACCAGCAGGTATAAATGTGGCCCATAATATATGCTACGGTCATTGTATGATATCTTTTCATATAGAAAAAAGATGTAATATGTAGATATATGTTTATGTACAATATCCTATTCAAACATATTTTATATATTTACATATAAAATGTTTGACTATATAGTATATAATATATAGAGAGAAATATATAGCATTTAAACATTCAAACACCATCTATTACATAATATGTATTATAAACACATTGCCTATATTATGCAATATATTTGCATAATATACATATTACAGGCATACATTTAAATTCATAACATGAACTTATGACATACCATATTATATATGACATACAATATAGCAAGTGTGATATATATAATGCACACAGATTACATATACACACACACACACACATACGAGATGGACAGTAGTCTGATATGAAACTTATTTTCCTGATGAGCACAGAAATATTAGCACTGCTACACCAGTCAGTGCAAAGCAGGGGCTAGAGAATCCTTCTTTTGGGCTCCATTTGTCTATATTTTGGTTCAGGGCTGATAAAGGAGACTAGGTGAAATGCAGGGGTTCCTTGACAATGACTATGAATCTGCCTGGGCTGTGAGTTCTTAAAGACCCATATGGTCAAGACTGCCCAGTTGTGACTTTGTGAGATTCTAGTCCAAATGTAGATAGGAGGTGTTTCTCCTCATATTCTATTTTAACTCAGTGTTCTGATGTTGTTTCATGCTGCGTGACCTTTATAGAGTCTGCCACTCCTCCATTTCTTAGGCAAGAACAGGTAGATAGACCATCCAGAGGAAACCTAGGGGTCCTGAGCCAAAGACAAAGCTCCCTTAATTTCCTTTGCCTGAGTTTTACCTTTCCGGACCTGCGCCCCCAGTCCTACTCTTGTTTTACTTTATAGTTAAGAATAGAACAAGAGAACTTGCTTTGTTCCATTGTTCTCCCCAAACCAATTTATCTCCACCTGCCCCTCACCATAATATGACTGGTGAAGATAAAAAGAAAAGGGTGACACCTCACTATAGCACTCTACCAAGGGCAAGAAAGTGAGACTCTGTCTCAAAAATAAATCAATAAATAACATAAAATAAAACAAAAGGGTGAGAACTAATCCCAAAACGAGATTATACAATCTCCTTACAAATTATTCCCATAATGACCATGGGCCATTACAAACAAAGATATTTAAGAAACAAATTTTGAAAATTTTATAACAAAAACAATCTCTTATTTTAAACCAGGTATACCAAAAGATGTGAACAATAAACTCTTATAAATCAATTTTTTTTTCAGAAACCACTGACCCTGTTATGATTGATAGCTAAGCAGAGTAGTTCCACCGCACTCATTCTGCCCCATCATGCAGATTGTCGTATAGTTGCAAAGAATTGATTTTTATAATGGGTTAGGTTGAACCATACAAAATTACCATTTTGTAGTTCAAAAATGGCCAGAAATGGTTGGATATTGGCAATTTTATATGGTTTAAACTTTATTATCATCCCCTCATGTTCTCATGACTTTTGCAATATATCAGAATACTCATCAGGAAAGCAAAACCTTTCAGGTTTGTTTAAGTTTAGGGCAAAAATAATTAAGAGTTCCAGTTTTTCAACTGGAACAAAATTTCTTCAACCAAGAATTTTTGCCTCTCCCTCTTTATGAGCTCCATTTACTGCATCATATTTCCAATGGGATCATATGGGAATAAATTCTTTTTTGGGGGGGGGAACAGAGTTTCATTATGCCACCCTTGGTAGACTGCCACAGTGTCACAGCTCACAGCAACCTCAAACTCTTGGGCTTAACTGATTCTCTTGCCTCAGCCTCCCAAGTAGCTGGGATTACAGGTGTCTGCCACAATGCCCGGCTATTTTTTTGTTGCCGTTGTCATTATTGTTTAGCAGGCTTGGGCTGGGCTCGAACCCGCCAGCCTCAGTGCATGTGGCCAGCACCCTACTCACTGAGCTACGGGCGTCAAGCCAAGAGAATAAATTCTTGAAGAACTGAACTCAATCTTCCAGTTTCTGCTAAATATAGATAATCTTAGAATATAGAGCTGAAAGCAGCCACATTTCCCTGCTATTCTTCTCTTCCTAACACTAATGCACATCCTTTCTTCCTTTCACATCCTTGACTCTGAGCGGCCTGGCTGGATAATTCAAAAGGTAGGAAGAGGGCACCTGGAGCTGACATTTGACCTTCTCAAAATCCCAAACAATTAAAAAAGGGCTTGAGGAGCACTTTTCATCTCATCCAACCTACTTTATCTTGATAAATGCAAAGTGACCCTTATAAATTAGATTACCAAGTAGAAATGAATAATATCCAAACTATATTTCATCATGAATTTAATCCTCCCTTTTCAGCTGTACAGAATATACATGAAGAAATAAACTTTCCAGATGCAGAAGGAAGAAAACCTTCCTTCTGTTCCTTTCTATATTCTCTAACGTACCATCCCTTTCCTGATTTGTGTCTGTCTGATCAGCAGAGCTGTGGAAATATTAAGACTATAAGGAAATCTGGCACATACAAAACGTATGCCAATTTCTTAAATCATACCCAACTAGAGATCAATGGCCTAAATCCTTATCCTTTATGGTAAACTCCCTAACAGATTAAAATGATGAGTATTATATATTGATAAATGGTAATTCAAGTACCTCACTACTTGATATCAATATAGTATGGAGAGAAGGGGTACTATTTTATGGATGATAAGAGAAATAGACCAAATAAACTCTTCTCTAAATTGTAGTAACTAAAAAATGTCAATGAGCATTTATAATAGTGTAGACCTTTTGGGATTTCAGCTCTAAATAAACTGATATGACTCATCTGGACAGAGGTTTTGGCAGAAGTGGGATCGTGTAATATGCAAAACTCTGATTAAAAACATTCTAAATCATGATGTCTCTATGCTTACATCATTGCCAAAATGATTCATCTGTGTAGGATATATTCTTACTGCCAGAGATGTCACGTATCATCTTGGCTAGAAACACACAGTCACATCCCATTATGGTGAACTCTTAAGAGTTTATCCAAATTCTTTCCTCTTCTGGAATTTTGTCAGGTTAATACTACTTGACACATGTGGTCTTAAAATTTTCCATTCTAAATCTACTGCCATTTTGGCATTTGGCTGAATTTGGCCTTATGTGACCAGAATCACACTGAGTATGTTTAGTTTGTTGAATTTTAAATCTGTGTTTATCACATTATAGAAGTATTGACAGCCAAGGAAATATCTGCGTTTGAGACTGTAAGGTACTCTTCTTCCTAAATGAGGCTATATGTATTTCTATTTGATTTGATATTGCATTTATATAACATGCTAAATCAAGAAATTTTGCTTAAATCTTCTTAGGTTAAGCATAGCCATTTTATGTTATAGACAGGCAGATTTAAATACTGGATGAATAGTTTATTGACTCCGTGCAAAACCATTAGCACTGCACTTCTCCTTGATCATCTGAAATATTTATTGGCATTTTAGGACTGGTCATCAGAACCCCAGAATTAAACATTGGCCTTGACTGCATCATTTGTGAACCTGTTCTTTCTTATATTTCATTTCACAGTCAAACTCTAAAGAATGGAGCATTTATCTGAGAAACACAGAAGGGCAAGCATCCTAAATCCAGGCACTGTTAGCTTTATGAGCATATTAAGCACCCATTACACCGTGCAAAGTATTTATTGCAAATGGGCCTTAGCTACTAAAACGTGTAGCTTCCTTTCATGTTGTGACTAAATAATTTGAGAACCCTTTGGGCTGAAAATATAAAGGTAGCACACTGATCGTCAGCAGGGAAAAGTGCTGTCAAATCAATGCACATAACATTCCTCACAAATTGCAAACAAGAGCATACTGGGTACCTGGGGTGCATGGTCTCTTTTACTGCAAATGCCATTTTTTTCTGAATTGAACTGTGATGCAGAGTTCAGTGATACCCAGTCTCTGTGTGTTATGGCACTGCTATTTCTGGATTTGATTTTTAAAGACACTCCCCTGCTAACAGCATCTTTTCACCCGACCATCTCTTATGTCTTTTTCTCCATCAATAGTATCTGGCATTGTCTTTTTTTGCGTTGATTTTTACTTGCAATATCTTAAACTTCTTAAAAGAGTATAAGAAAGTTTTCAATATTGTAATTTAACAAAATGAGTTTTAAGATGTTTTGAATATTGTAATTTCATTTTACTTAGAAGAATTCATTTTTAAGATGTTTTATGTATTGTAGTATGTTTGGAGCTTACTGGTAACAACCTGGAATGTCAAACAACCAGCACCAGGGGCCCTTCTGCTAGCTCCAACATCCTTTTTTCCTCACCTTAAGAACCTTACTATCTCCCTTCAGTTCCCCACCCTTTTCTTACTTGTGTTTGTCTTCCTCCTGCAAAAGCAATAACAAAAAACACTGTATTTTGAAAACTGAAAGCTAAAAAAAAACCCTAAAAAAATCCCTAAAACATTCAAGCATGTGACTAATCGTGAGCAAAACATCTTAATTTAAACTTTGACTCAAGCCTTTGTGGAAGCTACTAATCCTCAGTCCTACTCACTCTTCAAGGAACAACCTTGCATTCCAGAATCCACTTACATGGTCTTGGGGTTATTTTAAAAAGGGAAGTTCTGCTGCCTTTTTAGCAAACCGAATTCAGGAGGCAACGCAGCAGCCTCCTCTGTTGTTTTCAGTAGTTATAAGTAAACTGAGAGAGCAAATTCTTAGGCTGCTCGGTCTCCCCCCAGTGCCCAACTTTTCACCAAAGCTACTAGTCTGTTTATCGACTAGGTTCTCAATTCCCACAGGCCTTAGAGCATCGAGGGCAGAATGTAATTCTGTGGCCTTACAGCTCCACTAGCCCTGCTTATCATTTAACCGTAAGGCGGCTGAGATTTCCTGAGGAAATTCTTGTCTTTTCTAGTACTCCAAAACAGGGCAGAAGGCATACTAATGAGCTCGATCATGGTTATTTCTCAGTCAACGAAAAATGCCACTTCATTTGTCATGTTAGTATCTGATTCCAAATGACATTTTAATTTCGCTAAAAGAATTGATGAGAAGTTGCCACGGAAAAGGAGGAAAGCTAACTGCTTCAATACTTGGCCCGCAGAAACCCTGCCATCAGGCTTGCTGGGCATGCCATCTTTGATACCAGATGGACAGAGTAAACCGATGTTATGACCACTATGGCTTTTTGTTTTTCACCATCATCTCTATCAGGGAATTCCTGCAGTCCCCCAGACTGAATATACTGGAAGCACACCGTAACCATTACTATCACTTAAAAATATTCTCCTGAGTTCATACGAAGAATAGGAAAAAAGTCGCCCTCCTACTGACGTCTCACTTGTCCCTTTCAAAGTTCTTGTACATTTATCATGTCCTTTTGTGTGTTTACATCACTCTGTTCAAGGTGGGGAAACTGACAGCATCAGGCTCCATCAGTGCCCAATCCATGTTCCCCTCCACTCCCCACTCTTGACTTCATTGATGTATTACTACAAAGTCGCCTGAGGCCTTTCTCTGGCCGTAGGAGAGGTCTTCCCTGGAAAGTGTTGGGGAGTTAACTACCTCGGGGAGTGGCCCTCAATGAACCGTAGGGTTTCTGGGTAAATAGCCTAGCCTCCTTACCCCTCGGGGAGGACGTCTCTGAGGTGTGTTTCATAATGTCTCCCAAAGGTTCCCATTGGGACTGATTCATAGTTGCTCACGGTGGCGACCCAGTCTTTAACATACCCTGTACTGTCCGCCTTCCTGTCTCACTTCCTCACTCCCATATTGGCGCTTCCAGGGCTCACCTGCCAAATAGGCTACTTGTATCCAAATCCTTGTCTCAGAGTCTGCTTCTGGGGAAGCCCAACCTGAGACTCTGGGGCACAGAGATTACTATTTGTTAAGTGCCACAGAGGTACGTAATGAAGAACAGGGGCTGGGACCCAGGACTTTGGATTTCTGGTACCTTTACCAGATTAGGTTGCTTCTTGCTCATGACCAGCACTTTATAGAACTGGTTGCAGGACTTCTTGGCAAAATGAAGACACTACAAATGAAACAAAGTTGTTAGATGGCTACTCCTGGCCTTTCAGGAACACAGCACCACTCGCGGGAGGAAATGGAAGAATAAAGGGTAGCAATTACCTAGCATGACGAAAGGGACTCCCAGGAAGGTGGAATTGTATTTCCCACCAGTAAGATTGATGATCCCAGCTGCAGTCAGAGTGGCCAGGCTTATGGTCACCAACCCAAGCAGGCCTAGCCAGGGTTTGCTGCGGACACAGTCCTGCATAGAGCAGCAGAGGATGGCCATGGTAACCACCAGGATCAGGCTGGTGACCAGGTAACGTTCCGACACGCGGCTGGTCTTCTGGAAATCTTCCCTCAGTGACGAGGACGTGTAAGGGTACATTTTGACTTTGCTGTTGGATTTCTGGAACAGTCTGACAGTGTCGCAGAAGCTGGACTCCCACCTCTCAGCCACCATGTCATTGAGACTGTTGATAGACTGCAGGTAGTAGGTGAGCTGGATGGCCTCCGCAGATTTCACCCGGTCCTTGCTGTGCACGGTGACACCCCCAAGCTGATGCCCATTGTACACGGCCCTCCCATCCTTTAAGTGAGTGATCGGATATGTGATAGCAAAATTGGTCCGGTTGGTAGCCCGAGCATTCTTTAGCTCTTCCAGGACATGCACTATGTCATCCACGATGCAAGTCTTATCGTTATTCAGGATACATATGTGGGCAAACGTGTAATTAAAACCAGGCCTCGGAACCTGGATCTTGGTCACAGCAGCATGCAACTGTGGAGAAAAAAAAATGGCCGTCAGTGTTTAGTATCGAAATTAGATGTTACTAAGACAGACATTTCCTCTGTGGGCTCAAATATTTGTTTTTTGTTTCTTGTAGGATTGAGGTCATTCATTCCGTCTCTAAGCTAAAGAATCCAAATTAAATGTTATAACCTTAGATCAGAAATAGGTAGTAGGGAATGCAAAGCACACATCTGACTGGAGGTTCTCACAGTGTCCCCTAAACCAGCAGCATCAGCACAACCTGGGAGCTTGTCAGAAATGAAAATTCTTAGCGAGGAGGGTGGAGCCCAGGAATCTGGGTTTTCACAAGTCCTCCAGGGAATTCTATGCAGCTGAAGTTTGAAAAGTGCTGCATTAAAGTACCAGCATTAGTTCCACAAAGTCTTTATTTGCAGCCCCATTTGTCTATAATGTTTGAAAATCTTATGTAGGTCCCCCGTTCAGTCTCCCTCTTGAAAATGTAATGCAAAAAGTGAACTAAGGTACAATTCTGAATGCACAGAATTAATTACAGTTAAGGGCCTACAACTGTTGTCTGGCACATAGTAGGGGCAGTTAAATTACTGCTTGTATTCTCATGTGCACTTTGATGGCAGGCAAAGTGCTGGTCATCAGCAAGAAGCAACCCAATCTGGTAAATGTCCCAGAAATCCAAAGTCCTGGGTTCCAGCCCTATTCTCCATTAAGTACCTATGTAGTATTTAACAGATAGTAATCTCTGTGCCCCAGAGTCTCAGGTTGGGCTTCCCCAGAAGCAGACTCTGAGACGAGGATTTGGACACAAGTAGTCTATTGGGGAGGTGAGCTCCGGAAGCACCAGTATGGGAGTGAGGAAGTGAGACAGGAAGGTGGACGGTTCAGGGTATGTTAAAGATTGGGTCGCTGTCGTGAGCACCTATGAATCAGCCCCTATGCACAGGTCCTCTGCAGGCCATCTTTGGCTGCTGATTTGCACGGTAGCTAAATGATCTCCTCATCCAATTCAATCACTCTCAACTATTAAAGACAAGAAGTTCACCTTGACAGTCCTTGCATTCTTTGGTTTTTCTCGACGGCAATATGTAGGAAGAAGGCTGTAACTCTAACAGCCTGGCTGGGATCCATGGGCACATGCTAAAGGAGAGCACTGGGATTTATTCTACACACCTTGCCCCATGTTGAATCTGCTGTGCCCAGGTACTGTATGCCTGCCATCAAAGTACACACGAGAATACAAGCACTAATTTAACTGCCCCTACTATGTGCCAGACAGAGCTCTAGGCCCTTTATACAGATTAACTCATTTAATCTTTCCATCAAACTGTAACGTAAGTACAGGTGCTAGCTTCATTTTACTGATGAGGAAATGGAGGCAAAAAAGCCAAGTCACTTGCTCAAGGTCACCCATATAGTACGGGGCAGAGCTGGGCTAGACTAGGCAGTCGGCTCTGACCCTGCGCTCTTAGGCCCTCACCACACACTGGCAATGCTAGTAGCTGCATGAAGGTTCTTGCTAGTAACTAATTCCTGAATTTGTGTTTTTATTACCCCACCCCTAAAAACACAAGTGCTCAAGTTCAGGTATATATAGAAGTATGTGTAATCTATCGTCTAACATATGAAAACAGGCAATATGTGGAGGGTGGGTAAGAGTAAGTGACTTAAATGAGCTACTACCGTGTGTCCGGGCTTCACAGCTTAAATTCTCTCAACAATTCACTTTACAGGTGAGATAAGTGAGGCCTGGGGAGGGCATGGAGGTAGAGGTGGTAGGGCTAATGGTTGTCTTTTTAAATGGTTTCTTTGATACCATTTCAGTGGTAGCCACATAGGTCCCTAGTATAACTCTTTTGACTAGCCAGCTGCTTACTCTCATGGTGGCTTTTCCTTCTCTGAATAAAATGTGGCCCGTCTGCAAAAGGAGGCCGGGGCAGACATGTAGTTGAGCGTTAAGTAACTGAGGGTATCTAGGACTATGCCTAGCACCGAATGGGCTCTCCCAATACCATAGATAGCCATTATTGCATATCTGATGAATGAAGATCATTTCGCATGGAAAGAAAATAGAATTTAACACCCACAAGACTAGTTGTACCGTAGCTGTGCCATGACAGCTCCTAATCTGAGAATCTCCATGACCCTGATATATTTTCTCAGATTTATGTTCTAGATAGAGTATTTGTTAAGACATTTTGCTGTGCACGTGCCTGGGTGAGTGGGATATTAAGCTTTTAAAAAATATCTGAGGGGTACCAGCTGTTAAAGTCTTTTCCTGAGTTGCTGATCCTAATTTTCAGTGCCTCTTTCCCCTCATCTCTTCTTGGGTACCGATCTTCAGATTCACAAAACATTTTATTATATTATGTTTGCCTGAAATATTTTGAGTTCTTTCATATATTTAAGTGTATTTCATACACACACACAGAAACAGATAAATGCACAGGGACACCTAAGGGCTATTTTCACAACCCTAACCATATGCTAATTGGTTGTTTTCATGCTTTAAGACTAACAGTGAGCAAAATGTCTTCAGTGGTTTTGAGCTGTAAAAGTGTGTTTTTAGCCATGGCCCAGGGAATTTTGATTAAAAGAACTCCTAACTACAAAAACTTTCCAAAATATAAAAGATTATTTTGCACAAGAGAAGAGCCAAGAGGAATTTAAAGACAAGAGTTTTAGTAAGGGTTCAAAGAAAGACTTTGGGAAAAGATTCAAAATAGGCTAGAAAAGGAGTGGTATTGAAAGCATGCATATGTGTAATATTCAGTGCATTGTTTGTTCCCACGAGCAGGGTAATAAATCTTCCTTAGAGTGATTACTAAATATGTCAAGAGAAAAAGATTGCCAAATAAGATGGTGTTAAGCCACAGGGCTGAACCCAATTATAGCAAGGGGATATTTTCCATCCATTCTCTAAGGCAACCATGCCCTGCTGAGTGGGGGGTTGTAAACTATTTAGCTTGATCTGCCAACTCTGCAGATCTACTGCTGTGACCTCCAGGACGGGACCATACGTTAAAGAAAGCAGACACCATGTTAACCCCTGTGCCACCAGACCACTGGAAAATGAGAACCTTACTGAAGTCTCAGAGGGAAGTTTTCTTAACTTAGCAGCAGAGCTGCCTTGACTTTGTGATGGAGTGGTGGGTAGAACATGTCACTCTTGCTTCTGAGTGGCAGGGTGATACAGGATGACAAAGCAGCCAGGCAGAGGGTGTTGGCAGAGGCCACCCACCTGATGGAGGGAGCCTTGGGATTCTACTGTGGGATAAGAGGTGAGAGGATAATGAGAGGCATGGGAAAGGAGAGGTAAGATGGACTCTCTTCTGTGACTTCTGAAATGGCTCAGTTCTGACTTTTGGTTCTTATGACTACACATCAAGCACACACAGTCCAGTCTTGTCATCCACAAAGTCACAGACAGACACACTGCACATGCTACCTGAACATCTACCCACACAGGGTTTTAGGATGCCCTGGATTTCCTGAAGGGGCCCCACTCTGGGCAGTAGAAATATTAGATGTTCTAAACTGCGGTACCAGGTACATTCACAGGGGAAAAAGGAAGCCAGAGATCAAAGCAATGCCTCAGATAATATGCAAAATGGACAACCACTACCCACACAAGCTTAATATTGAATAGGTAAGAGACTCTTCTCAGAAAACGAAAGGAAAATGACACACTGACCCTTAACATAGTCTGAACCATAGTCCATGTTTCTGACACTATGTATAGATTCTAGATGATTCACTCAACACACATTCAACAAGTTCTCATCAAATCCGCTATGTTGCCAATAATAGGATCACTTATCTGAATTTAGTGTGTTTAGACTCTTGCTGGGCAAATCATCTGAGATACAATGTCCAAAACAAAGGGAATATCTGACAGTAAACAACACCAAGTGCTTTGTACTAGTCAAGCCCAATCCAATGTCAATTCTGATCGCAATATCTTTTATTATTATTATTTTATGATTGAGAAAGAGGCTGGACTGAACATTAAATTGAATTCATTCTAATACTCTGAATATATCATTTAAATTATTAGCTGCTTTGTTCTCATCACCCATCAGGTTAAGAATGATAATATAATAGTAGCGCTTTCTGTACATTTTTTAAAATTTATTGAATACAAAGATTCAATGAAAATGGTTCAGTAATTGTCCTCATTTTATAGCTGGTGCCAACTGAAGCCTAAAGAATTTCAATCACTCACCTAAGATGACCCAGTTTAAGTAAAGGGCAGATCCAGTATTCTAAGTCAAGTCTTACTGCATAGCAGGACACTTACCCCAGACCAGCACAAATTCAGCAGTGAGGACGTAGGGAAGAACATCCAGCCCACTTAGTTCAAAATGACTGAGCTGTGGCACAGTCACACCTGGAGACATGGGGTCCAATAAGAGCAAACAGAAATAATCCAAACAGCCAAAGCACGCTTTTGGATGGCAGTAATCCATGGCAATGTTAACAGGTAATGAAGGGGATGGATTTTGAGTTTACTGATTTTTCTTAATCTTCATCCAGCCTCTGAAATTACTAAATAAAAGTATTTTTTGGGGGGGAGGGGCTAGGACCAGGTTTGGACCCGCCACCTCCAGTATATGGGGCCGGCACCCTACTCTTTGAGCCACAGACACCACCCCTAAATAAAATTTTTTAAAGATGGGCTTACTAAGCAAAAAAGGCCATGGGACACAATGGGATCCAGTAATAAGAAGCTGTGGCTTCCAGTATGGCTCCTGCCACTTACCTAGGAGTGTCAGAGACCTTAGGAATGTCACTCTACTTCAGCGGTTCTCAACCTGTGGGTCGCGACCCACAGGAACTGTATTAAAGGGTTGTGGCATTAGGAAGGTTGACAACTACTGCTCTACTTCTTTAGGTCTGAGACTTCCCATCTTAGATTTATCAGTTTAAAAAGGTGTTGATCTAGCTCATCTTTAAGGACAAACCCTTGCAGTTATAACACTACATAATTCTAAGATGAGTGACATTCACAAATTATACCATCTCCAGGTACTGGGTAAGGAAGTTAACTTTGTAAATATCAGTTTGAGATTTTATTACAGCTACTTGAGGCATGCCTTTCTGAAACACTTAAGTTCCTTTTTAGGGCAATGACAGACCTGATAGTAGATGAAACCCAGAAGGAAAATAGGGTAAAGAAAATAGGTTTGCTGAAAACAAAACAAAACAAAAAAGATTCCCTTTTCTGAGTGAATTCTCATTCTGGGAGGCACTGGCTCTTCTAATCCCCTTCTGCCAGAGCCTGGGACAAAGCCAGTGTGGGCTGCTGGTCACGACAGGCCAGAGTCTCATTTCCTCTCTGCCTCTCCTTGGCACACTCAAATCTTCCTCAGAAGACAGCAGGGCCACCTCGTAGAGGAGGGTACAGAAGGGATCTGGGAGGAAGGAAGTATCTGCTCTTGAACGTGACTAACATAGGAAAAATACCTGTGGGTTAGACAAATCTTATACGATACCTTTCAGCTCCTTTGTATTTGCTTCTTGCTGAAAAGAGGAGAAGGAAGCTAGGAAGGCCACTCTGCCCATGCAGGGCAAATAATACGCTCTGGGAGCAGGCTCAAGCAGTCTCCAGGAATCTCACGTGCTAGGGGAGACGCAGAGGAGGTGCGGGTTCCCCCGGTTCCAGTATGATGGCGCTCCAGTCACCTCCAGTGGGATGGAGTCTGAGGATCCCCCCTTCACGGGCTGCCTTCCCTTCCTTGGCTCACATTCTCACCCCTGGTTCTGCTCCTCCCAAAGAAGATGCATATATTTTAAAAACGGAAAAAAGGAGACTGTGGTTTGCCTTCCTAACCTATATCACTTGCCCTCAAATATTACCTTCCAAGTGACACTAAGTCAAAATTACATAAAAATGCTTTCAAGGAATATCTGTTTTTCATCCCTCCATGCAATGTTTTCTTCACTGAATCCTTCCAAATCCCAGGTCTTGATCTGGCTCTATATTCTGCAACTGTAAGTGGGCAGGTACAAATTGGCAAGGTTTCCTCACTCAGGACGCAAGCAGACACCTTGAAGTGGACGGGTCTGGCTGCTGCAGTTCATAAATTACGCTAGCTCCCTTGGTGTTATGTTCTGTCTTCGCATGATCTCACTCTCACCCACTCTCTTTCCTCTTCTTTTAATAGAAATGCATTACATCAGAACACCAGAAGTCGCAAGTTGGGGATTGTTACCGTGATTCATTTGTAGTGCAGCCAAAAGCAAGTTAGTCATCTCTTAATAAGTGAACAGAAATATCATTCTGCCTTTGAAACATTACATTTTCAGAGGACACCAAATTTAAGCTGTGGATATAGCCAAACAAGTGACTATCTATCCATACGCTTCCTCTGCACATGTGTGTCTGGTGTCGTGCTGACCTGCTCCAGTGACAAAAGACAAATG
This sequence comes from Arctocebus calabarensis, assembly GCA_963573935.1. Lineage (NCBI taxonomy): Eukaryota > Metazoa > Chordata > Mammalia > Primates > Lorisidae > Arctocebus > Arctocebus calabarensis. The sequence continues at coordinate 39,692 of CAUYON010143998.1, forward strand.
GTCACCTCTGTCAATACTGCAATGTCAGTGCAGGTCTGGGAGAGTGGAATGTTCTGTTTTGCTCCTTATTTTACAGAGGGGTAGATACACTTCTTGCGGGTGTTGACACTGAAAAGCAGCCAAGACAGCCCCACATTGTAATTCCCCAAACAAGCTGAGTTTGTCTTTGCAGCCTTGGCTGGAAAAACAAAGTAGCTTTGGATTTGAAGCAGATAAATCTGAGACTTTAGAAACAAAAAATAGTGATGGTGAAAAAAAAAAAACGCAATAGCAATATCTCACTGTAATTTTTGCCTGATTCCATATTTGTCTGGGTGAGAAAGACAATACAGTGAACCACAGGTCCAATAATCTCTTTATTTCCATGGTCTGGGAGAAAATCTCTCTTGGTCTTGATTTTTTAAAAGATCCTTGACATCATGAAGACACCTGGTCATCTGTAAAGTTAAACTTTCTGAGTAGAGTGGTTATTTTTTCATTCTGAAAATCCTCACTTGAATTTTAGGGTCAGGTTTAAACTCTCGTTGAACAAGTTTGTGGGTGATGAGGAAAGGCCGCTCTTAGGATTTGGCTAGGAGACCACAAATAACTATGCAAGGAACAGGAAAAACAGAAAGCCAAGGACGTTTAGGTCTAGAGTCAGTGAGCAGGCTTCGATTTCAGTCCTGGTGTGGGACTGAAAGACCTGGTCATGTGACTTAAGAGATAAGTACAAAATGAACCTGTGAAACCGTGCCACTTCCCTGCTCTAAATCCCCCAGGGTGTCCCATCATGCTCAGAACAAAAACTCAAGTACTGACAATGGCCAATGACATGAGACCGCGTCTGTGTTGTGCTTTCATTATATAGATACATAGCTTTATACTGTTTTAGTCAGGACTGTAAGTGTGCCCATCATCTGAACATTGTTCATCGTACCTGTCAGGTAGGATTTTATTCCTTCCCTCCTTCCCCCAATTCCCTTTCTTGATTTCCAATGATTTTTACTTCTTTCTGTGCCCATCAATTACTTCCAATTTAATAGTGAGTACAGGCAGTGACACCAGATGATCATCAGACACAGGGAGGAAAGTACTGATCATTATTCCTTTCTTCTGCGGCCCCCCACTAGAATGTGAGTTGTGCCGTGGTGGAACCTCTGTTTGCTTGGTCCATCTCTACATCTCCGGCACCTAGAAGAGTGTCTGGAACACATGACAGCAATGGATTAAGCACATGAATATAGTAATCTCATGGGTGAATGGGCTCAGTCTGTCTCCTGTGCATGATGAGGGCCAGAGGACACCATGGCTATGCATGTGTTTTGTAAACTTTGGCGGGTTACACAAATGTCATTACTTTATTATACGGCAAGAAGCATGGATAACATCTCCTGTGGTTAGTGGGCTTATAAATGTCCAAACATAACTAGAGTCGATTGTCCTGGACCCTTGATCTTTCCTAATTTGACAACATCTTATGCTTTTGTGGGAAGGATGTCAGTTATGACATTAGAAGGCCACAAGTTCAAATCCTGCCTCTGTGGTACTAGCTGTGGGACTGTAGCCGACACGGCTAGGCCCTGCCCACATCTTACCTTTACTGCCTCAGTGCACCAAGCCTATTTCCAACCTGCTGGGGCAGTGCTGGGGAATGAACATGCTATCTCAATACCAAGTGGCCTAGACCTCTAAGACTGTGTATAAACAGCGCAGCTCACCTGTCCCCCCAGGTAGGATAACCCTGCAGCATATATTCCTCACCGTGTCCCCGAGTTCCCCACAGGGCAACGGGCTTGACAGTGTCTCCTTTCGCTGCCTCATGTCACTGTTCTCAGAGCTTCCTGGGATTGGCTTCTATACTACTTGCATGGCATCCTTGACTCCGGGTCAACTTTTGGGGGAATCCAAACTAAGTCAATGACTTTAATTCAGTTCATTATCTGTAAAATGGGGATACTCTTTATCACATAGGGTCATTATGGTAACCTACAAAAGGTGCTTGGTCAAGTCCCAGTAGTGTATTTTTGATACTGCTTCAATTGTGCTCAGGCTATTCTTGAACTCCTGGCCTTGAGTGATCTTCCCATCTTGACCTCCCAATCGCTAGGATTATAGGTGTGAGCTGCTGTGCCCAGCCACCCTTGGAAACTTCTCTGGTAATTCCAGGACAGGATTTCACCACCTTGAATGCTACAGCACGGACTCCCCATGGCTCAATGGGAGCTGACCTGCTGTCCTGAGCCAGTAGTTACCCGTTTATGTGTACGGCTTACCCAAAGACATCATAAACTCAGAGCAGGCAACTGGGGCCATGATTGTGTGGTTTCCACTCTCCAGCAAGGGATTTCCTCGTAGTATCGTAGCAGTAGGGGACTGAATCAGCACAGAGGCTTTCAAGTAAAATGGACCTGGATTAAATCTATACTGTGAGGATTTAACACTAGTTTAGCACAGTACTGGGCACAGAGCAAGTGCCCAGTAAATAGTAACTATGTAGTTAATAACTATTGGTTGATTAATTAATTGCATTAATAACTTTACAGGAGCCTCAGAGATTTTGGACAGCTCCGTCAGGGTTTATAGCCTGAATCCCTGCTTTGAGCATGTGTGTAGATGGGTGCACTTGGAGAAGAACACCACAGAGCTGGTTCTCGATCTGTTCTACCCTCATATTCATTAAGCAAGTGTAAAAGAATTAGCAAGGCACGCTTATTGAAGCAGATCAACCCAGAAGAGTCTTGCAGACCCAGTGAGTTGTAAAAATAAATTAAGGCCCATGATTCTGCTGTTTTTTTTTTTAAAGCCCTTACAAAGTTCTTTCTTTTTAACTTCCAGTGGAGGAAAATATGTTTTAAAGCCAATTGATGAATTAAACATGACAGCATCTTCTCACTGATTTTCTGATGACTTGCACCCATCCTGTCAGTATCACAGGCATGTTCCTTTGTTTTTCTAAAGAGATGGTCACCCTAAAAGAGAAACCATGACAGTAATGAATCGCTTTCTTGTCAAGTGCATCTTATATCCTATTTATGCTGAGAAAGGGAACATTCTAGCAGCTAGGATAGAAACCTCTGTTGGGGTTGATGTTGTTGGTCTTGGGGTCTGGAGGATGTCCTTCACCCCCGGCTCCGCTGGGTGAGGGGCGCCCACACCTGCCATGCTGCTTCTGGATTGGCCATTTTCACTTGACTGATCCCCAGCCTGCCTGTGTCTGCTGGCCCTGATCCCAAGTATGCTGGTGTGCCTAGATTCACCCTCGTTAGACATAGCCCGGTCTCAGGAGCTGCCTCTCTCCCTGTGAGGCCTCCTGACCTCTTCCATGGCTGCACAGTCCCTGGGGCCCAAGTTCACACCACAGCTGGCTGCCTGCAGGAGAACCGATACCATCTCCCGGCTTAGTGGGTGACATGAAGGGGGTATCGCTAAATTTCCTCTGGTCAAGCCATGCCCTTGCTCTGGGCCCTGTAGTTGTTCCCCAAGCTGGCCATACACCTCCCCTGCATCCCTCTTTCCAGCTCCCTTGTTACCCTGACTGGACTTTTTTCCTTCCCTTCCATTGACTCAACCTGGTCTAGTCTAGTCCAAGCCGCCAGCAGCACACACCAGCCCAGGGCGGGTGACAAGCTCCATTAACTGCTGTAGCAACTTGTTATAAATTCTACATGTGCTAAATTTAGACAACCTAAAACTTACAGCTCAGCATAAAAAATGGAAATAAAAGTCACCTTTGATCACATTCAGAGATGACATCTTTTTTTTTTTTTTTTAATAGAGACAGAGTCTCACTTTATCGCCCTCAATAGAGTGCCATGGCGTCACAGCTACAGCAACCTCCAAGTCCTGGGCTTAGGTGATTCTCTTGCCTCAGCCTCCTGAGTAGCTGGGACTACAGGCACCTGCCACCACACCGGCTATTTTTTTATTGCAGTTTGACCAGGCCGGGTTTGAACCCGCCATCCTAGGTATATGGGGGCAGCGCCCTACCCCCCGAGCCACAAGCACTGTCCCCAGAGATGACATCTTAATCATTTTAAATAAAGGTAGATGTGTGTATAGTGCACATCTCAGGCTGCCTGAGCCCCTGCCTGGAGCCAGCAGGCAGCCTCGCCCAGCCTGGCTCAGGCCTTTCAACTTTTTCATTAAAGGAGCCATTTTTCACTGAGACATCTATGGGGAGAGAGGACAAAGTGGCTGATTCTTTCAGGTTGCCAGGGGGATGCACTGCAGAGCAGGTGGGAGGGGGGAGGTGAGTGGGCACAGGGCACAGGCACAGAGACAGGATGGCCCAGGAGGGCGCCTCTGGACCCAGCAGGGCTTGCAGGGAGCCAGGGCTGTCTAAAAGCCGCTGGGGGGCAGCATGGGGGCGCTAGGGAGGCAGGTGCACCCCAGACTGTGCTTCAACCCCGCAGTAAATTCCATAATTACAGGTCACCAAGTGGGCGCCCCTTTGAAGTGAGGGACTTTATGGTTGTTCCTGCAGAGGATACGATGTCACTGAGATATCAAATGCAGATAGGAAAAATTTAATTAACAAATCAAAGACTTTATCTGCAGTTTTTAGAACTGTGGCCAACAGTTCTCCCCAATCTCCAGAGCTGCAGTCAGATGAAGGGAAGGGAGCAGCCTCTGCAGCCTGGCGATTGCTGGGCAGATAAGGCCTCTAGTAATGGGAGGCTTTGAGGCCCCGACTGGGCTGCATCTCTGAAAGCCCTTTGACGTGTGTGCTCTGCTTAACCCTTTATTCTCAGGGAGCAGGAGACTCCCACGCCAACCGGCCTGGGGGAGGGGTGAGGCCCGGGTACCGGGCACGTAGCCGGACAGCACCCTCAGGATAGACCGATAGTCAGCCCAGACCGTGTTATGCGCTTCTTGTGGACTCGGTCTCGTCAAAGACATAAAGTCATATTGGTTACTCACAGCTGCATCCACTTAGGTGCAGGGGGGAAACTGAGACTCAGAGGTCAAGAGCGCCTCCTGTCCTAGTCCAGACAAAGCTGTCATGAACAAGGCGAGGGGAATAATGTGAGGCAACATGCAGTTTGCATCGTCATGACAGCATCAGAACCCAAATCTCTGGCATGGACATAATTAAAGGATATTAAGAGGTGTCCTGTGTCACATTCCAGAGTCACCACTGGCCATTTTCTATGGGAATATATTAAAAACCCGCAGACTACCAGTGGGACCCCCTCCTGTGATTTGACAGTGCAGAGCGGAGCTGAGCTTGGGACACCTTAATCGTCCTGAAGCACATTCTGGTGGGCTAGTTCCAATGAAGGTGGTGCCTTTATTTGTTTTTCTTATTTTCTTTCATCTTTATTTTTAAGGTTCAATTTTAGTACTATCTTGTTAAATTAGAAAGAGTCTCTCTAAGCCATTTAGGAAAGATGTATACACATGCTGGTCAAAACACACAAAACCTGATGAAAAAGCACTTGGGATCCTCTGTGTAATTTGCACAGACTAGAAGAAATGGAGTTTCTTCTCAGGTACTTTTCTACTCTGGGTAGCCCCAATGTTGACCTGGGCTGTCTGTGTAAAGGGGGCTCCTCCCTGGAAGAGGAGATGGGAAAGACTGTCTGTGTGCACCCATGGCCTGCAGGGCGCATCCCACGTAGGCGAGTAGTTGAGCCATGGTAGATCTGGGGTTGAGGGTGCAGGGCCAGCTGATCCTCAGAGGAGACGCACCCTCTCTCCCATACTTGTCACAGACTGATGGCTTCTTACCATCCACACACCTATCCTGGCTCTCCAAGAAAATCTGATATCACTGACTTTTGCTAGACGTCCTCTGACCAGTGGCCTCTGATAAGACTTGGCACTAATAAGGGTTCTCATGGTGTGAGAATGTTCTAATATAACCTTGTCAATGAAAGCAAAAACCTTCTAGAAACCATAAACCAATGGTTTTCAACCTATAGGTCTTGACCCACGGGAACTGTGTTAAGAAGGTTGAGAACCACTGGCATAAACTCTTTGGTACATCCTTGCCTGATGCCTAAAGTAGCAGACGCAGCTATAGGTCAGGGCTCCATAGAATCCATGGCGAGCTGGAGAAGTAGTGGTGGCTTCTATAAAGTGTGTGTGTCTGCGTGACATGTGACACTTGCAGTGTTGTACAGACCATAGCTAAAAGGCCTGTTTCAGAGCATTCAAAAGGGGGCTCTGCTGCTACTACTCGCATTTATAGACACATGCCACAGGCTCTATACTGAGTGAATTCTTTCCACCATAGCTTTCATAGGAAATAAAGATATCTTTGGTGCAATGAAATCCAAAGTGAAATTTTTCCTTGCTGAATTCCTCCTGGAATGACATAGCAGAATAGCCAAGGCCACGCGGATGCCAGGAATTTCTCCCCCCTCCCTGCCACGATGATAATACTGTTTATAACTTGTCTATAATCTATGGATATTTTACTTTGTCAAGTTCAAGTAATGGTAAGTATCTTCAGATGTTAAAAATTGAAGGGCTAATTGTAGAAATAAAGATAAAAGAATACAACTACTCAAAATTCAAAGTCTTGGTGGGTTCATAAACATCTTTTTCAAAACGTACATGAACTCAAGAACCAAAAACTAGAGAAATGAAGATTATACTACCTAAAAGAAAACTGTTTCTCTACTCACAACGCATCTGACACCAAACCTGTGGGTTTTTCCTACCTAACAACTAAGTTTCCAAATCTCCAGATACCAGCTGGGTGTCCTATAATTTAATTCAGTTCTGACACTAATAACCCAGAGTTTGCAGACACCAAAATTCACTGGCCCAGTCCTTCCCCCTACAGATGCCAGTTGCATTAGTGGGTCTACCTGTTACCCAAATGTCTGCCCAACTTGCTCGCAATCCCCCACCCCTGGTCCATGGACTGTCAGGAGCTGGGCTGAAGAATCCCACCTACTCCACCCCTCCTCCCCTGACCTAGTCCGTGGGAAAATGGTCTTGCATGAAACCTGGGCACAGGAGGTGAGCAGCAGAAACAGCTTCATCTGTGTTTACCACAGCCCACCGTTCCCCATCACTGGCATCACCCCACCCCACTCCACCTTCAACCCCATCTGTTGAAAAATTATCTTCCATGGAACTGGTCCCTGGGCACAAGACCACTGCAACTCACTTCAAATGATCGATTCTCATGGCCCCCTCCCCAGGTTTGCTAATTTGCTATAATGGCTCGTAGAACACAGGGACACATTTCACTATTATCGGTGTATTAGAAAGGGTATTATAAAGGATTCGGATGAACAGCCAAGTGAAGAGATGCATAGGGCCAGGTGTGGGGGCCGCAGGAGGTTTCATGTCTTCTGGGTGGGCCACGTTCCCTAAACTCAGATTCCTTCCTCAACCCAGAAGCTCGTGAGATCTCGAGCCTCATCTCTAGCCTTCTCCCCTTCTGGGAGGTTGGCGGGTGGGGATGAGAGTCCCAGTGCTCCCTGGGTCTTTCTGAGAACAAGCTCTATCCTGAAGCTGTCTAGAGGCCCCACCCTAAGTCATCTCATTAGCATAAACGCAGGTGTGATGGAAAGAAGCGTCTTATGAATAACCTGTCACTCAGGAGATTCTGGCACTGGGAACTGGAGACAAAGACCAAATATAGTCTGTATACTGTGCCACAACTGAGGTTTCTAAATTCTTCTTATGATTGTTGGGATAAAGTCAGGATTGCCTTCAAAACAAAATATTTTTGCCATGCAGCCAGGTTCACCTGCCCTCTACCCAAGAGAGTGCCAGTGTCCAGAAATAGCAGGATTCACAGAAGAGAAAGTGTTTATTCCGGGTAGCACTAAGCAGGGAGATTGGACAAATTCCTCAAATCCACCTCTCTAAGAATTAGGGCAACAGTGTTTTAAGGCTAGTTTGGTAGGCAAAGGATTAGGTAACCAGTCTAATTGTCTGGTTCGGGGGCAGAACCAGCAGTCCTTTGGTGCGGGCCTCTCTCTGGGTGGGTCAGCCAACCGGCTGGAATGCGGCTGCTTGAGTGGGAACCAGTTGAGTCAGTTTTTGTTCTGGCTGCTGAGAGGTCAAAAACTGAGAATAAAAGATTATTCCAAGACTTGAGACAAAAAGAACATAGGATTCTACCCTGGTGCAGGTGAGCTGAGTTCGAGGAAGAAGTCAGCACTGGATAAAGATGGATGGGGATTGTAAACATCATCAGAATGGTGTGGGTTGGAACATTCCCTTGGGACACCTGTCAGAAGGGTGGGGTTTGGCCTGGTCACCTTCCTAGGCGGGACTTCCGTCAGGAGGGTAGGGGGTTGACCCATTTACCTTTCCCAGGTGGGACATCCAGGGGAAAGGGTGGGGGGTTGACCCATTTAGGCAGGTCCACCCTATTTGGGTGGGGTTCCTACATTTGACTCTATCTGCTGCATCAGTCAAGCCACTGGAATGTAGAATCTGGAAGATAGCTCAGAAACTACCCCTGAGTTCCAAACAGGTGATGCTATTTACAGACAAAAGTTAAAAATCTATGCACACTAGAGTAGTAATTATAGAGAAGCAAACCAGGGCACAGCAACTGACTATTATCAAGTGAACAAGGGGACAGTGGCTGATTATGATCATTGTTTTAGTTGAAACTGTTCTTCACAGAGTTAGACTATTGTCATTATTTTAGCTATGCCTGTTTGGGGCCCTTACTCTAGTTCTCACCTTGTACCCTTTAGTCAACCTGTAAAGGTGGCTTCAATATGGTCAAAGATGTATCTGATATATTTTTCATAATGAATTTTTGGTGTGGCTCTGAATTCAAAAGTGGATTTAGCACGCCTGCTGGAGAGCTTGAACAAAAGTCCTATAATTGTGTTTGTCCGAGACCTGCCAATATTCTGTGATATCACCCTCGTTCTGTTATACCCTCAGCTTGGCTGACAGGCTGACTTTATATATGAAGATGCTGGCAAGATGGTGAATGTGGAGAGTCCTGGGTGTGGCTCTTATCTCTAAACACCTGAGAAGAGGCACCTGCTGTGGAGTTTTAGTGACTCCACCCAGCTAAGGGGACAGTTATCTTTCCCTAAGCTTCTTTTCCCTCTACCTGCCTCCAAAACAAATGTGAAAAAGACCATCAAGAACTGATTATCATCGGACGGCACCTGTAGCTCCATGAGTAGGGCACTGGCCGCGTACAATGAGGCAGGCAGGTTTGAGCCTGGCCCAGGCCTGCTAAACAACAATGACACTGCAACAAAAAAATAGCCAGATGTTGTTGTGGGTGACTGTAATCCCAGCTACTTGGGAGGCAAGAGAATTGCTTAAGTCCAAGAGTTTGAGGCCCATCAGTTTGCTGTGAGCTAACCGAGGGCAACATAGTGAGACTGTGCCTCAAAAAAAAAAAAAAATGATTATTTTCATGTCTTCAGGTAAGGATGGTGCTTTATGGAGAACAATCCAGTCTCCTGTATTCTTTTGTGGCCCCATGAGATGTATTAGTCCCACCTTATTTCTAATATATGATTCATGAGACATTATGGTTTAAGAGGAATAGGAAACCACATTTGATGCTGAGTTGACTGTGCCTTGAGAGGTTCTGTGATCCCCATTTTCTGTTTCCTGTTCTCCAAAGGGGTTTCAAGAACACCTCAGGATCACTGGAACATCTCCTGCCATGTCAGAGCAATAGCACCTGCCACAATCTATTCTGACTGCTGTCCCTCAAGCTTCTCAAGACATTGTGAAAACTTGGAGGCTATTTGACATAAGTTTGGTTTATTCTATGTCCAGTTGCTAAGAAATAATGTAAGAAAATATGATTATGATTCACATTCTCCATAAATCCTAGAAAACAATGTTACAATCCATTTGAAGTGAATTTAGTTCAGCTGTACTAAGGGCCAGGATAATGTACTAAGATGGATACGGATTGCCTAAGATCAACGCTGATGAGCCTGGCAACTCTCTGCCTCTCCGGGGTCTCTGACAAGGTGATTACGCATCTTAAGAAAACCTGGGATAAAAGCCTCAAAGCTAAAGGAAGCTGGAGGGCCCGACCTGCAGGGTACGTACCCAGGGAAGGACTTCTTCCTAAGTCACTCTTCCCTTCCAGGGAGCAAGTTAATGAAAACACAAGTATGTTTTTTTTGGAGACAGAGCTTCAAGCTGTCGACCTGGGTAATGTGCTGTGGCATCGCAGCTCACAGCAACCTGGGCTTCTAACCTCCTGGGCTTAAGCAATTCCCTTGCCTCCGCCTCCCAAGTAGCTGGGACTACAGATGCCCGCCACAACGTGCGGCTATTTTTTGGTTGTAGTTGTCATTGTTGTTTCACAGGCCCAGGTTGGATTCGATCCTGCCAGCTCCGGTGTATGTGGCTGGTGCCTTAGCTACTTGAGCTACAGGCGCTGAGTACACAGGTACGTTTTGAATCATATGACCTCAGGCCAGAGGTGGTGGATAGTTCCTTGCACATGGTATGGTCTAATTCCCATCTTCAGTTTTATTTCTGGTGACCTTAGGAAGACAATTAGCTGCTTTGACAGGGAATCCCTGGAAAGCCTATCTGAATGAGCCCAAAGGAAGTGATCAAACAGTGCAGACTTTCTCTGTGACCAAGGGAACCAACTGCCCAATTGCCCATGGAGGTGTGCGTGTGGTGAAGCCAGGAGAGGTACAAGGCTCATGCAGCTCCAAGCTTCAAAGGGGGCACAGGGTGGGTACACTGAAGGATAGGACATGAGCTAGGGAACACAGCCTCTGGGTGGAGAAGTGGCCTGCAGACTGTCTGCAGTGGTCCACTCCAGTGCCCGGCAGAGGCCAGGTTCCACTTGCACTCTGTGTGGCCAAATGTCCGGGTTGGAATCCCTGGCCTGCTTGTTAAGTGTCAGTTGACCTTGGGCAAGGTCATCATCTCATGAATTATCTCCCTTACTGATAAAATGGGACACTGCCCGATCCAAGGAAAAGAAGCAGGAGATCGAGACTTTGGATTCCAACCACGTCCAGAGGTCCTGCTCCTCTGGAGGGGGTAGAAACGGGAGAGGAAACTCCACCAGGAACTCAGAGCTGGCCAGTAGTCGTGGATTAGTCTCTCTTCTGTGCAGAATCCATGGGTTTAGAAATCGGCGGGGTTTCATAAGAGTCTTATACCATTGCAGTGCAATAAACCTCCTTGGCAACTGAAGTCCTTTCCCCTAGGAAAAGTAGGCAGGGGTAGAAAAATCTGCAACATAGAAGATTCTCCGAAATGTATTTTTGTTTCTTCTTTCTTTTCTCCACTCCATAACTAACACTATCTGTTCTGACCTACAAGAACTGGCTCTTTTCTGTTGACTGTTTTACGTAGCCAAAGTTCATTTTCACACACCCATAGGTTTGCTGCTGACTCTCTCTCTGCCCTCTGAAGATGTTTTCTTTGGCGTAAAGAAAGCCTTTACACCTCTTAGTGTTTTGCTCAGTGTATGTCTGCTTGGCACTGTGTACTTCGGCTTTTGTTGGTGTAAAAATATTTCTTTAATTTTCGTTCTTGATGACTGCTACACAGTGCACTACTAGACCTCAGAGAATTTCCTTCTGTCTTTTGTAGATACCATTGTGTAGTTTCCTGCCTTTGCTGTTTTTTGGTTGAAAATCAGCTGTCAGTCTCAACGCAGCTCCTTTGAAGGTAGTTTGTCTTTCTTCTCTGGCTGCTTTTAAGGCGTCCTTTTTGTCTTTTCGGTTTTCTACAGTTCTATTGTGACATGTGCAGATGTGCGTTTCTTTATACTTTATCTTGCTTGGGTGTGTAGGACTTCTTCATTCTGCATGCGAATGATTAAATATATCTTCATTGTTTTGCTTGATAAATATTGGCTGAGCACAGCCCCCAGATCTTGGAGACTACCAGTGGGAAAAGACAGGAAATCGTTTATCCCAACATAGAAGATCACTGTGACCGGGGCATGGGCAGGTGCTTTGGAAGCACATCCTGCCAGGGTTGCTGTCAAAGCTAAGTCCTAAAAAACAAGCTGGCAAAGCTTGTGAGAATGTAGGGAGAGATGAGAGCATGGGTCAGCACCTGCAGTGAGCAGAGGAGGGCATGTGGGAAGCTGCAAAGAAGTCAGTGCAACTGAACCGTAGGGTCAGACACTCGGAGCTCAGAGGGAGGTGGCCAGAGGGACGGCCTGTTTATCCAGTGACTGTCACCAGTCAGGGCGTCTCTTCTGTGCTTTAGAGAGAGTGTCTACTTCCTCAGCGACATCCTTCCTACGATGATTCAAACCATCTCACAGCTTGTCCAGGGGGCTGACTCATGTTTCCCAAATCTCAGCTTTCTCCAGGATTCTGTTCCCATCGGTGTAGGCCAGGCAGTCCTGAAAGAGGGAATGACTTGTCAGGAGTTTCTGCCTTAGAAAACTCACCTCCGATGGTGTGGCGAGAGGGTTGGCGAGACTAACTGGACGCAGAGAAACTTGATGCAGGTGGGAGGTGATCTAACAGCACAGCAGTGGGGGTGGAGGCGCGGACAGATTGAGACACATTTAGGAAGCTGACCGGGCAAGAGTGAAGGAGGCAGACTTCTGGCTTGACTTTTTAGGCTGTGACCGTTCTATTTACAAAACAGAGCGAAGCAAGGAGCACAAAAAGCCCTAGGAAGAAGGAAAGAGGACGACCAGCTTGGCTTTGAGCTTGTTGCATTGAAGTGGAGCTGTCCTGCAGGTAATGACCTTGCGGATCTTAGTTTCAGGTGAAAATAACAGCCCCCTGAAGTTATGGGGCTGGGTCTTGTCGTACAATCTGTGGTAGAAATGTTTCATTCATAGCATGACCTTCCCCCGAGTAATTGTAACTCCAAGGATGTACTCAAGCGTCACTCTATAAACACTGGTACAGTGAAAATCTCTTTCTTTCTTTCTTTTCATTCTTTCTTTCCTCATTTACTTCTTTCCTCCCTTTCTCCCTCCCTCACTCCCTCCTTTCCTTTTTTTTTTCTCTCTCTCTCTTTCCTTCCTCCCTTCTTCCCTCTCTCTCTTTCTTTCTTTTACTTTTTGACGGGGGGAAAACACCAAAGAGTCCGAGGAACCACGTAGCTTCCTGGAGTGATCTGAGGCTGGGAGACACTTTGCCTCTGGCCACTCTGTCAATTGTGACAAGCAAGAGAAAAGTGGAGCTCAGGGAAACCTGGCTAAACCGCAAACCCTCTGCGCTCGCGGGGGCCCCACGCCCTGCTGAGAGAGCTGCCCACTCAGGCCCCTTCATTTTGCAATAGTTCCTGTTTTCAGCTCTTTAAGAAGTAAGCGCATGAAAATCCGTCACAGGGCAGGTTCAGTGGGACGCTGGTTAACTAGGTATTGGCCCGGACTCTGTCCACCTGTGAGTCATGTCCGGCAGGGAAGGTCCATGTTGACTTTTGGAAGACCGCAGAAGAGAAACGGACGTTGCTCAATGGGAACCATTTTCACACGTTGGATGGGTTGGCTCAGGCTGAAGTGGCTGGGCAGGCGGAGAGAGGGTGGCCTGTTAGAGCAAAGCAAACCGCTGGGGGCAGAGGAGTTGATTTTTGGAGTGACTGAGCTCCTCCTGACTGGGTCAGTCTCAGGCGTGTGTCCTACAGGACAGCTCAGGGTGCGTGATTGGCGTCTGAGTCAAGGGAGAGGCCGTGTGTCTGGAAGGGCTGCGGGAGCTCTCGTCCCAGGAGGAATTCTCACTGGGGACACAGCATTACTCAAACCAGTCTTAGGAAGAGACCTGGGGCCAGCTGTGCTCTTGGGAGGCCAGCAAGTCACTCTAATTTCTCAAAGAGTTTGGTTTATCAAAGAAAGTCATGTCAGTGAGTCCCCCTTCCCGGGGGCTCCAGAGATGGAGCCCTCTTCCCTGGCTCTCCTTAGTCCCTGGGGACAGTACCAACATTCACACCCTCCACATCTCCCACATGGGACATTGCAAGATGTATTGCCTTTTTAAAATCTGTGCATTTTTAATGATGAGCTGGCATTTGGATCGAAAGCTCAGGCCTCAGCAGCAAGTTTGAGGGAGGGGAGCAAAAAACAACTTAAAGAACGCAGGAAACTTCTATTAGAAGCTTTTTTTTTTTTTTTGCAGTTTTTTGCTGGGGCCAGATTTGAACCTGTCAGCTCCAGCATATGGGGCTGGCACCCTACTCCTTTGAGCCACAGGTACCCTACTCCTTTGAGCCTATTAGAAGGTTTTATGTTATTTGAAAACTTGGGTTAACTCATGAGGTATGGTGGTCTCTCTGAATCCCACTTCTTGAACTGAAGGACGAGATTAAAGACGTCAATGTGCTCGAGGCACTCTGAAATGAGGTCTTATCAAAATGAGGGGAGGGGCTAAGCGCAGTGGCTGAGCTCACGCCTATAATCCCAGCACTCTGGGAGGTCAAGGCGGGTGGATTTCCTAAACTCAGGACTTTAAGACCAGTCTGAGCAAGAGTGAGAACATGTCTCTACTAAAAATAGAAAAACTAACTATCCGTGGTGGCAGGTTCCTGTAGTCTCAGCTACTTAGGAAGATGCTGCAGGGGGAGCACTTGAGTCCAAGAGTTTGAGGTTGCTCTAAGCTATGACGCCACAGTACTCTATCCAGGGCACAGAGACTCTGTCTCAAACAAAACACAAAATGAAATAAAACAAAGGGAGGGAACGAAAGACAGGATGGGGGAGGACAACACATTGTCTGGTCTCTGGAGTCTCAGCATCTTGGCAGGAACTGAATGTACTCTGGACATTTAGGCTCTAATTGTAGCTGCCTTCAAGCTGATTTTAGATGCTTCGTGCTTGTTAACATCACAGGAAGACGTTGCCTGAATGATGCTAACCACAGGCCAGGGAACATGATCAGAGATGCTCAGGCCACAGAAGGTTCCGCAAACTTCCAACTATTCTGTTAGCTGCCCTTCTGGGGGGCAATTTGAGAGCCACATTTGGGGAGGAGAAGCCCTTCCCTGGCACCCACCTGGGTGGGGCTGGAAGTGCTTTTGGCTCACGTGCTTTTCCACAACTATCTCCTGGTCCTCCTGCAGTCACCTCCTCCCAGCAACATGCACGGACCTGGGGCGCTAATCTGCTCCACCGAGGAATGGAGTGAGGGGGACCCAGTGTCCCCAGGAGGCATGAGCCCCAAGCCCTGAGGTTCCATGTGGAGACTCTCAGGAGCTTATCTGGGCACTGGAGTTGTCCGAGTATGATGCCAGCCGGCCTTGGACAGGAGCAGGGACAGTCCGGAGAGTGCCCTGATGGCAGACATGTGCACCTCCTCAGCCCACGGTGACGGCCACTTCTCCTGCTGTTGACTGTCCGCTCAGATGCAGGTCTGGTACACAGGGGAGGCACAGAGCGAGGAAGTTAAGTAAGGAGGGCTCTACCGTCAACAGGAGACCCTCCCATTTGGAGTGTGATCCACCGGGCTCTCCCAAGGCTTGGGCCTGAGCTCCAGGACTGAGCCCCGCCAGCACGTGAAGCCCTGGGAGGCAGCGGGCAGCCTGAGTAATCAGATATGAGCAGAATCAGAGCAAGGCACACAGCCGACACCTGAGCTCTACGTTGGCAACTGAAGTCCGCAGAAGAAGCACATGGAGGAGGGGCCGGAAGAGTGTCAAGAAACCCAAAAGGAATGAGAGAAAGTTTTGAAGAGGAGGAGGTTTTTGAAAAGGTGCCCTGACAAGTATTGCCAGACAGTGGATGCTCCAGTTGGCACGCACCCTCCAGACGCAGGCTGCGAGCAGACCGGCCGGTGATGAGCATCAGCCCGGCGCGCGGCACTGGGAGCAGCTGCCACTGGCTAGCACCTTCCTGCATCTTTTTGACCGTGATCCCAAGAGGTACATTTGACATGTTATCCTGGTCAACACACATACGTCTATACATGTTCATAAGCATTTATAAACACATTGAACCTCAATAAATATTTCATGAAACAGTGCCTGCTATTCTTACATATTTTGCACTGTGATATTTTCTAGTCTGTTGTATTGTATTTGATTCCTGCTGATCCTTTAGCTCATTAAAATTCTACTACTTAGTATTTTAAAAATTAATTTCAAATTAATAAATTAATTAAATTTATTAATAATAAACCAATCATTTAATTAAATTGAGATATTGTCCACTGATGTTCTGAAACCATTCCAGGTCCTGAGCAGTGTATGTGAGTCCTGGGCTGCAAAGTAAAATGTATTTCTTACTTTGGGGTGTGGTCAAAAAACATTTGACAGCCGCATCTCCTGTCCCCCGCTGCAGAGGTCGTAGCCCCATTTCCTTCTAGATGGGAAGTCCCTGAGGAAGCTGGGGAGCAGAGGAGAATCAGGGAGTTGCACCTGCAGGGGCTGAAAAAGACGAGCACTGGGTCAGAGCTTCTCACTCCAAACAGTACTGGGAAGACACACGGGGGTCACAGACCGTAGTCAGGGCCCTGCGTGGCCTGCGCTGTCTTGGAGCACAGAGTAGCGCGGAGCCACCCACACCCTGCTTTCCCTGCCTCCGAGCCTGCTCGGGCGTGACCACCTCAGGGCTGAGGTGGCAGTCCAGACGGCCCGCAGAGTTTCAACGTTTACTAACTGGCCCTGACGGAAGAATCTGCTCCCCCAGCGCAGCAGGTGAGCCTGGGCGCCACCCCGGACCCCTTTCCCAGACGCCTCTCGGGCTGTCTGTGGCTCCTCTCCTGGACTGTCCTTGATGGTCAGTTACCCTTGAGCTTTCTGTAAGTAGCAATTTGGGAGTCAATGGCAGCATTGCTGACAGAGGCCCCCTCCCATGCCCTACAGTCCTGAGAAGTGGCTACTGGGGACAACTCCCCACACGGAGAGCAGTGGCTTGTGCGTCTTTAGGCCGGGTAATCTGCAGGCAGAGACAGAGCTTAACTCCCAAGGAGAGAAAGGTGGGAGGGAGAGGACTGGGCAGAAGAAAAACCTGAACTGCCCTGTAGGCCCAGGAGGCCCAGGAGGCCCGTCCACCCGGTGGGAGCATGGGTATCCTTGCTGCATCACTGGCCGCTCTGCCTGCCTTGGTCACCACAGATGCAGGCGTGGCTCAGGCGACGGGGCTCTCTGCTGTGTAATCTCAGGTGACCCTGAGTGCTGCCCCTGCCACGGGGCAGCCAGTCCTTCTTTGCAGGGCGATCTGGGCTATGCCTCCCGCAGCCCAGGGCGGTACCCCTGCTTCCTGCCAGGCTTCTCCCTGCGCCCGGGAAGCAGGAGCTTCGAGAAGGGAGGAGATTAGCAGGACACACTGACCTCTGCTGCTGCAGTGGGGGTCAGGGCTAGAGCTGACCCCTGGAATGGTGACACATAGCCACTCTCAGCCTGGAGTCCCTCATCCTCAGCCGCTGTGGCTGTCACCTTGGTGTCCTGCCTGGTGGCGTGATTGTGTCCCTTCACTCCCGAGCGGCCAGAGTCCTGGTCACTATGCTCTGCTTGAGCCAGGCTCGTTGCACTTGCCCACCCACGTCCCTACGAGGGGCCAAGGTGAGTCACCCAGAGCCCTCACACACGCATCCCTGCCACCCAGTGCTGGCAGCCCGGCCTCATCCTGGTGATCCCGCAGGCCGGCAACTCCTCTCCTTGCACGTGGGGACCCCAAAGTGCCCAGTGGCTGAGGAGCTTCTAATTCAACATAACCCTCGCTCTGG
This sequence comes from Arctocebus calabarensis, assembly GCA_963573935.1. Taxonomy (NCBI): domain Eukaryota; kingdom Metazoa; phylum Chordata; class Mammalia; order Primates; family Lorisidae; genus Arctocebus; species Arctocebus calabarensis. Next base: position 57,241 of record CAUYON010143998.1, read on the forward strand.
TCCCCTACTGAAAGTGTGCAGGGCATCAAACCTCCAGCGTTGTGGGCATGGGAGAGGACCTTCCTCCAGTGGGTCATTGGGAGTGCCAGCAGCATCCCTCAACTGTGACAATTAAGAACGTTTCCACACATTGCCAAATGTCCCCTGGGGGGTGAAACTGTCCCCCGTTGAGAAGCTGTGGAGTGCAGACCAGGAATGTCTTTGTGCTGGGGAGCCTGTGAGTTCTACAGATGGGGCTGGATGACACAGGGACTCATCTGGGCACTTCTGGACTCTCACGTAGCTCTGGGACAGACTAAAGGAAGCTGAAGAAGAAAGGTCTGTAATGAGCATGGGACCCACAGAGAGCGGAGCCCAGGGCCCAGCCCCCCTTGTGCCTCAGAGCACTCGCCCCACCACTTCAAAGGGCCAGAGGCCTCACGTGCAGCTCCCACCGCCAGTGCACTGCCAAGCCCACTGGCAGGGAAACAAAGCGTGTCCTCCCTAGGTTTCAAGATGTCTTGATTTGGCCATGGTTACCCACATGGAAACTTCTGACAAATCAATCTGGACAATGCTTTTCAGACATCGGTGAGACAAGCTCTGAGATTTGAACCAGAATCAGAGGGAAGACTCTGTTAATTGCCCCTGGGACTTTTGAGATGCCGAAGACAGAAGCTGTATTCCATAGACGCATCCTGAGAAATCATTTCCATCTGAGGAGGTTTGGATCAACTGACTTTCCAAGAGAGGGATGATGTATCTATTTCCAGTTGAGCTTTCCCAAGAAATGGACATAGCAATTGCAATATTTCATCACTTCCTTTAGGTTGTTGGTTTTAGGGATGGTCTCCGCTCCTTTCTGAGACAATGAGAAAACCACAGTTACATTCGGAGTTTATAGGCTGGATGGCACCACGACACACTTGCGGGTCATTACGTGGAGACACTACAGGGGATGGGGACCTGAGTCTGCAGACGCATGGGGCCGGGTGCTCACACCTCTGTGTGCCACCTCTCAGCCTCTTCTCGGTCTTGATGCAACTGCTGAATTTGGGGAGTGAGCAGAAACTCCTCGGCTGTCTGTCCCTAGAGCGTGGCTCTTCCCTTTTCTGCCCTCTGGGAGATCCTGGCCAGTGGCAGCCTCTGCACACACCCCGCCTTGTGAGCCACACCTGGGGACAGAAGCCTGTGTCTGTTATTGCTCGTTTTCTACCTTTCATTTCCTCCTGATGGTGTCCTTCAAAGACATCCTGCCCCTCGTTCTTCCGACATTATCTGCGACACTATCCGGTCTAGGCCCGGTGCACACAAGTCGTTGGCAGAGTGGCCTGACCCCTCCTGTCACTCCCTCCCTTCGACCAGCTCCTGCTCCACAGGCCGCTCCCCCCAATGGCGTGGTCCTGCCGTGCTCCCTGCCCGCGTCTGCCCTCCGACAGCTGCTCTGTTCTGCCACCCGCTAGTGTCCTCCCGCTCCACAGGCCGCTCCCCCCAATGGCGTGGTCCTGCCGTGCTCCCTGCCCTGCTGCTCTGTTCTGCCACCCGCTAGTGTCCTCCAGTTCCACAGGCCGCTCCCCTGGGTGCACAGGCGTAGGGTACTTCCCAGCTGGCCTTGCAGTTGGGTGGACCAAGCCACTCCGTTTGGCCATGAGGACATAAGGGCCTGTCCCCTGTGGGTGGACTCTAAGGGCTTCCTGAACGTGAGCCTCTGCCCCCTCCTTCCCTCCTGTGCTAACCAGATGCAGAGGACCCAGGGGAGAACTCTCCGAGGAGAAGCTGAATCTGAGAGGTGGAAGGAGGGAGGGTCCCGGGCCGGGTGACTCTATGACACAGCCCAGCCCAGCCCACTCCCTTCCTTCCACTGACGCATGTCAGGAAAAAAACTTTTCTTGGGCCCAAACATCAAGACCTGGTGGTTGTTTGTTACAACAATTAGTCTACGCCGATTCATGTACTGGTCCTCCCCAGTGCCACCTAAGGCCACCGTCTGTCTACCTTCCTCACCTGGAGCCCTGGACTAGCTTCCCTGGCTTCCCGGACACGGAGGGACCGCTGGTCTCTGGCCACTCTTCGCCACCGCAGAGTGTGCATGCCGCTCTAGCTGAAATCCTCAGTGCCTGTGGGCCAGAGCTCCTTCCCCGCGTCCTTTTTACTTTTGCCACTTGCATGCAGCGGACTCCAAGCCCAGCCTAGTCTGCAGCTCACTCCCTCCAGCAGAGCATCTGCTGTGGCCCGGCGTCCCCGTGCCTCTTGGTAGGTCTCCTGTTCCCCGCCGCCCACAGCCCCTTCTGAGCCCCTGCTGGCACTATAGGTGTGGGCTGAGCTCCCCCATCTGGATTCTCCTTCCTCCGGGGCCCAGCACCGACTCTACAAGGTCCACGCTGACCCTTCTCAGGGGACGTCTGAACTGTAACAGGACCAGGAGACTCCTCTGAGGTGCTGTGTCTTTCTGCGAGGGAAGTTGGACATTCGAGGGGAGGCGGCTGTGCATGCGTGCCGGTCTGCGGATACGTGCAGAGGTGTGTTCTGCGTCCTTAGATCTGCGCAGAGGTGTGCTGTGCTTGTGAGGATCTGCGCAGAAGCTTGCTCTGCATGCGTGTGGATCCATGGGGAAGGATGCTCTTCCTGTGTTGATCTGTGTGGAAGCACGCTCTGTGTTCCTGAGGATCCGTGTGGCTGTGTGCATGCTCTGTGTGCATGTGATCCGTGTGGAAACATGTTCTCTCTGTGTTAATCTGTGTGCAAGCATGGTCTGTGTGCATGTGATCCATGTAGAAGGATGCTCTTCCTATGTTGATCTGTGTGGAAGCACGCTCTGTGTGCATGTGGATCCATGTGGAGGCATGCTCTGAGTGCATGTGGATCCATGTGGAGGCATGCTCTGAGTGCATGTGGTTCTGTGTGGAAGCATGCTCTGAGTGCATGTGGATCCATTTGGAGGCATGCTTTGTGTGCATGTGGTTCTGTGTGGAAGCATGCTCTGAGTGCATGTGGATCCATGTGGAAGCATGCTCTGTGTGCATGTTTATCCATGTGGAAGCATGCTCTGTGTGCATGTGGTTCTGTGTGGAAGCATGCTCTGAGTGCATGTGGATCCATGTGGAGGTATGCTCTGAGTGCATGTGGATCTGTGTGGAGGTATGCTCTGCCTGTGGATCCATGTGGAAGCATGCTCTGTGTGCATGTGGATCCATGTGGAAGCACGCTCTGTGTGTGTGTCCAGAAGGCTACTCAGGGCCTTTCCAGCTGCCCACCCACACCTGTGGAACTGTCACCTTCGTTAAACCTCAGATTCAGGGCTACTCTGAGTCTTTAAAAATGTTTTCTTTTAGTGCTTAATTCAATTCAGGTATTTTTTACTCAAACTTGCTGTGTTGTCCTCGAGGCTCTAGACCTGGGGGACAGCAGGGAAGGCAACCCACACCCTCTGTCTGAGAAGTCACTGCCTCCTGGGAGGAAAGGGACCACAACTGGCAGCTGAGTGTCACGTGGATGTGGACAACTTGGCACCAGAAATGCAAATCGGGCATCACTAGCGAAGCACCACCGCCTGCGCCTGGGCTTCCTGGCAGGGTCCTGGCTCACGGCCCCCTCCTGCGCGTGCTGTTGCCTCGGCGTCTGTGGCCTTTGAGAGATGTTTTCTTTCTTTCAGACACTTTCCACGTTTCTCTTTTGCCCAGGCTGAGCTTTCTTAGGCGTAACTGGAGTAAATGCTTCACTTCCTCAGCAAGGCCCCAGACCTGTGCATCCTGGTCCTGGGGCCTGGAAACCTGCTCGCCTCTGCCCACCTGGGCCCAGCTGGGGCTCACCTGTCGCACATCCGTTCCCTTGTCCTCTCACATCCTCGGCTCCAACCAGATCAGAGCAGCTGCTGCCTTTGGTGTCTGGGCCTGCTCTGATCTGCATACGGACGTCTGCTTCCCAGAAGATCGCTGTCCAGGCTGTGTGGCTAGACGTGGGATTGATGGGCACCCAGAATTCATGCCATTAGAAATCATAATAGTAATTAATAGTCGGGATAATAATCGTCTAGCTGCAGAGGCAATACACTTGAAAGGATATTCTTTGACTGTATATTTTATTTTTAAGTGTTCCAAATGGGGTGGGAAGATTGGGCTTTTGAAGAGATCAAAGAAACCTGAAAAGGACTGGTCTGATCGATGTTGAGTTCACTCACTTTAATGAATAGGTGGTTTCTAAACTGGCAACATTGGAATTTCTGGGCAATTTTTCCTTAAGTGGTTGAAAAGAAAAGTGGAAATGTGGCGAATGGAATGATGATGTTGTGAGACATCGCCAGGTGGGCGCCACCTGGCCACTTCTGGCTCTGCCCATCCCAGGTTTTAAGGACCCACACAGCCTGTGCAAGGGATTTAAGACATGTCAGCCATGAACGTTGGGTATGTGCACATCTAGCTCCAAGTCTGAGCTCCACCCACAGCCCAGGTGTCTTCCTGGGTGTGGGGACCAGCATCCACCTTCATCACTACGGGATCAAATGGGGGTCCCTCTTTCCCTCCATTTTCTAGCCACTGTCTTAAAACCTCACATTTATTCCAGTCTCGCTGGCACTGAGATCCTGACGTGTTTATTGCAGGAATGCATTCACCCAAATGTCCCATCCATCCCTGTGGATTCAGGGGCCCAGACACCTGCTGACAGACTTTTTCTATTTTTAGTGGAGACAGGGTCTTGCTCTTGCTCAGACTGGTCTTGAACTTCTGGAGCTGAAGCAACTCTCCCACTTAGGTCCCCCAGAGTGCTAGGATTATAAGTGAGAACTACCTTTCCTAGTGTAATAATGAGGCCTTAAGGCAGGATATCATTGCTCACTAACATTTCCACTTTGTTCAGGGCTAAAGTTCTATGTACGAAGATGTTGAAAAAGCACGTGCTTTGGAGTTAGATATGGTTTTAAATTCTAGGTCAATCCCCTGAGTCACGTGACCCTGGATATTTTATTTGACTACTCCAGACTTTGCTGCCCTAATATAAAAAAAAGGAAATAATTTTCATATGCAAACATCTAGTAAACCAGTGCTCGATGAATACAATCATGAATTCCTCTATTGACTTACAGTGGTTTCTTGATCTGTGATGTCAACAGGTTACCACCAGCCAGATGTGGCTAGTCCAAAAAAATGTGCTGTTGGTGAAGAATACACTAGATTTTGAAGCTTTAGTATAAAAAAAATGCAAAATATTTAATCTGAAAATATTGATGGTAGGACAATTTGTATATACTTGAGGAAATATATTATTCAAATTAATTTTACTTATTTCCTTTTATATTTTTCATGTGGCCACTTAAAATGTTTAAAACTACATTCAAGGCTCACATTTATGGTCATGTCATATTTTTGTTGGATAGTGCTATTCAAGATTACTAGACACCTAAGCTAGTTTTAAGACACCTATTGGGTAAGGTTGTACATAATTTGACCGTTCGTGTGTGGCAGAGATTTCTAGTACACCCCCACATCCATTTTTCTTCCTCCTGACACACGGGAGGACGGCAAGTCCATGCCATACCACGAAGCTAGGGTGAGCCCATGTTGTGAGGGGAATGAGCAGGTTCCTTCTGAGGTGAGTTATTGTGGGAACTTCCATCAGTCTTGCACCTTCTGCTGTATTGACTGAAGAGCTAAAGACTCTTGGCCTGGACTGTTGAGTCACCCCAGGGAGTCCAGATGGCTTGGAAAGTGGCCCAGATAGATGGTAGAATGTGTGTAAATAAAAAAACAACCATTGTTGTGTTAAGCCATTAAGGTTTATAGATTTTGTTGCAGCAGCACAACCCATCCTCCCCTGCTAATAAATGTGTTTTCTGATTAACAAAATCATTATTGTTGTTGTTATGGAGCACAGTAGTTCACAGCTCACTGCTGCCTTGAACTCCTAGACTTTAAGGGATCCTTTTGCCCCAGCCTCCCGAGTAGCTGAGCCCACAAGTGTGTGCTATCAGGCCCACACTAGTTTTTATTTTTTCTTGAGACAAGGTGAAATTAAATGATCATCTTGTTTTTTAACTATTTTACTCTACATAGATAGACAGAGAATTTTGAGAAAGCAAGCTTAAAAAGTAGATTTTTGATGATTTTTCATAGATTAGGGAAGAAAAGCTTGGCAGGGAATTAGAAATCTATAAAAAAATGTTTTTAAAAAGTGAGAAGTACTATTAACCTTTTAATAAATATAAAAGAATGCAATCCAAGCCCTAGGGCATTCATGGGTGATAGAAAATGACAGAATTGAGGAGGTTCTCCCTTAATGTGTGACCCCCGAAGTAAGGATTTTATAAGCAGTGTGAAAAATACCAAGAAAATCAGGATGTCTAGGGATATTTTAGATGCTTTCTTTAGAAATAGGGTTGGCAGTTCTATCTGTGGCTAGAGACAAAACTGTATTTCTATGAAGATATTGCTTTCCAGAGTTATTAGTGGCCCGTTTTGAAGGAGGTCGAATAGATTATCCTCCTACTGGACTTTCCTTTCTCTTGGCCCTCCTGTTAGACATTTGTGTACTTTGGAGTTAGACCCCAGGGGCAAGACTGGGCTACCTTGAGCTTTAACATGGGATTCTTCCCTACGCCACCTCCTTACTGCACTTCTTTCTAAGGGAGAAAGTTGCCACCGGGTGACCTTCACAGAGCACAAGACGGGCGGGCCTCTCTGGGCAGGACACGTGTGCGGTGGTGTCTCCGTACCGAGGGGGATCAGTTCAGAACTGGGGTCAGATACAAACCCCAAGTCAGGATTTGTAAACACAGAGCCACGAGTAGAAAGCATATTACAGCGTGGCAGTGGTCCGACTTTGGAATACAGCAGCCCTAGAAACATGCACACATCACACGTATGTTTTTTGATTGAGTGTGTGATGGTGCAGCTAGCAGGTGAAGGTGCAAAAACTTTTGTTGTTTATAAGAAGCAAAAGTTTGAATATGACGTTCTTAGTGAAGAGAGCTGAAGAAACTAAGCGTTCTAGCCCGGGCCCCATTCTGGCTGTTCTGTAGAGAGCCGGGCTCCTTTTACAGGGCAGTGAGTCCCAGTGTCAGCATACCTAAGTGTCTGGTCACAGCCCGTGCCCCTCCTCCAGACCCCGGACCTGGTCCCCAGGCCCTGGGTGCGTCAGTTCCCAAAGCAGTGTGTCCCCAAACGAGCTTGGAAGGAGGGGTGCTCTGGAGGGGTGATGGGGTGATACCAGTTTCAATTTGATGGGATCGTGGATCCTGCCATGGGGTGTCAGTCCCCGAGCCTTGCTCTAAGCACGTGGGTTCCACCGTGGTCCTGCGCTTGCTTCAGCTGAGCGTGCTTGGGTTGGAGCCCTTCGCCACGGGGGTCCAAGGAACTGAAAAACAGCTCGCTACGTTATGTTGAGCCAGACGGCTCTGATGTAGTTACACCTTCTTCAACCACGGCAGCCCTGCCTGTACCTGTCCTCTTTACAGGCTCTTGGGGTCGGATACAGTTTGGGTAATCACTCTGAGGCTGGAAAAAGAATCACTCCCAATATTATCGGCCTAAAAAAGCTTCCTTGGCTTTGCCAAGTAGAAAATTCAATTTGAAAAGGTTTAGCAAGAGGCCTGGGAAATGTCATCAAAGCACCCTTGCCCTTCCCCCCACCTCCCGCTGGATCTTTAGCAACAATGTGAGGTCTGTCCCTTCCACATTTCTGAAACATTCGAAGGGCTTTTGATCTTGTTGTCACCACCTCTCACTGTGATTTATCGTTCCCACGAATTCCCGATGGCTTTCACAATCTGCCATCTGTGGTGATTCTCTGTTTCCTCAGTGGTGACTTCAAGCTGAGACACAGCCCTTCAGACTCCTGAGCAAGTGCAACCGAGGCTGCTGTGTGCAGCAAAAGGGTGGGGAGGGCTCGTGTGATCCGCAGCTGGGTGGTGGGACTCGAAGGGGCTGAGTCCTGAGTCCCTTGTGGCCCCCACGGAGTGCACTTCCTGACTTGCTCTCTAGTGTCTGCCCGGGCCCTGACCCCCAGCCCCACTTCTCACCCACACTGCCTCACATCTCCTGCCCTCCTCCTACCTGCTAGAAAACTCCTGGCTTCTTTCTTCCTTTCTTTTCCCTTCCCTTCCCTTCGCTCCCCTTCCCTTCCCTTCTTCCCTTCCCTTCCCTCCCTCCCCTCCCCTTCCCTTCCCTTCCCTCCTCCCCTTCCCTTCTTCCCTTCCCTTCTTCCGTTCCCTTCCCTTCTTCCCTCCCTACCCTCCCCTTCCCTTCCCTCCTTCCCCTTTCCTTCTTCCCTTTCCTTCTTCCCTTCCTTTCCCTCCCCTCCCCTCCCCTTCCCTTCCCTTCCCCTCTCCTCCCCTCTCCTCCCCTCCCCTTCCCTTCCCTCCCCTCCCCTTCCCTCCCCCCCTCCCCTCCCTTCCTTCCTTCCCTCCCTCCCTCCCTCTCTTCTTCTTAAACAGTTGCCAGTGGAGATTATCCTGGTTTCTGTCCTTCCTTCATTGTTTTTGATTCTCAGAAAATCAACAGAACGCAGCTCTGGGACACAGGATCCACAGTGGTCCTCCTGGCACTCTTCCCCCCGCCCGTGGAAGTGTCGGTTCGTGT
>CAUYON010144000.1:0-19471 GCA_963573935.1 Arctocebus calabarensis
GTGGACCCCAGATGGAGGAAACCGAGAAGGCACTAATTAACCTGCAGTTCCAATACCCAACTCCTCACATCTTCCTTTCTCTCTTCCATTTTATACCATTTTATACCTATCAGAGAATTTAGAACCCAATTAAGAAATTTAATGATAGCTGCCGATCATAAGGCATGTGATGCACTTAAACTCAGCAGACGGCAGCTATCATTGTTATTTTGGAAAATGAGGCTGCAAAGACAATCAGAGATGAGAATATGAAGGGCTTTTTAGGCATGAGGAAATCTTAGATTCTTCATGCAAGAGATCAGGACTCAGAGCTTTCTTCCAGCTCAGAGATTGAACTTCACTGGACAAAATATCCCCGGCACTTGGCAAAGTACTTGGCCCACAGCAGGAATTCAGAGACCTCTTCTCCCTTCTAAGCAATGAGAAGCAAGGAGAGATTTTATCAGATGCTTTGTTTCTATTATTAATAGTCAGTCAACAACTGTCCAAGTAATTTTCGCCTCTATGCTCACCTCCAAGATAGCTTGCTTTGTTTTCTCCATTAAATTCGATCTCTGGACCAGGCTACCTTTGCATTATCATGTTTTTGTCACCAGTTCCTCCTACCTCAGCAAGTCATAATGAGGTTGCACCTCCCTCCTGTGTCAATACTTTTTAAATCTGTTTTGTGTTAATTTATGCACACAGGTAAGGACTTGAGGCCTCTCCCCTGGGATGGAGATCTTTTCTCTCTCCTATGTGTCTCCTTGCCTGTCTTCTCTCTCTGAGTCTTATAAAGACTTCCTAGAGAGTCCTCTCTGTGAGCCTCTAGCCCAAAGGATGCTTTCACAGCCCTAGCATGTTTCCATTTCAAAAATCTTTTGATTATGTGCTTTCAAGTTGTAGTATGAATTATTTACTCTCTGGGATGAAAGATTAAATTTTCAGTCCCATATTCATTGATGCTAATTAGTGTAATTTTGTACTTACTTCTTTATCTATAAAATAAGAAAAAGACCATTTGCCAGACTTCATTCTACTTCAAAGACCTGCTACATGGACAAAAATGAGAGAGAGAAAAAAAAAAGAAAAAGAAAACTACTATGTAAATTACAACATGCTCTTAATACTGAAATACTAACTTGAACTAGTATTTTACAATGGAAATGATTTATGCAAATATAGTATACAGTACTTTTGTCTCATGTAGTTTCCCTAATGACTAATGACATATGAGTTTTTGAGATAGCAAAAAGAATATGTGAATGAAATAAGGTGAAATACAGGGTGTCCATCAAGTTCGTGTGCAATTTACTATGGTAAACCATTTTAAACTGTACACGAACTTTACGTCTACCCTGTGTGTGGAAACATCTAGTCCAGAGTCTTCACAGGGTGGGAACTAAATAAATGCCAGGCCTTTTCCTTTGCTTCTCCTTCTTACCTTCCCCACCACCAGGCAATATATTTAAATAATGCTGTTGAATTAATTAATGCACATGACCCCAAGGCATGGCAAAGTTTCTCCCTAAATTTCTCTCAAACCCCTGCCCTCCCTCCACCCTATTATTTCTTCAGTCTAGATTTTCAACATTTTTTTCTTATCTCAGGGCACTAGGCATCCAGCTCAATACTGAAAAAAAGTGGTTTGGGAATATCTTTGTCTTTTTTCTCATTTGGAATTAAATTTTTCAAAATTTCACCCTTAAATAAGATGTTTGCTGGAATTATTATGAACAGAAACATGTATTCTTTTTTCTTTTTTTTTGGCTGGGGCTGGGTTTGAACCCACCACCTTCCGTATATGGGGCCAGCACCCTACTCCTTTGAGCCACAGATGCTACCCAGAAACATGTATTCTTTTTCAGATTAAAGTTTTCTACTACTCCCAGTTTGCTAAGCAGTTCCAATCTGAGAGGATGTAGAATTTTATCAGATGCTTTTTCTGTATCTACTGAAATGATTTTTTTTAACTCTATCAAAATTTATTTAACCTATTAATATGATTTATTACATGGATACATTTCTCTAATGTTAAATCAATCATGCATGTTCTCAGGATGAGCTCAGCTAGATCATGATATATTATCTCTTTATACATTATGGAACCTGCTAAAATTTTGTTCATGATTTTGACAGCTGTATTTTTAAGTAGCTCAGCCTGCAATCTTCCTTTCTTGAGTTCTTGGCCTGCAAGCTTCCTTTCTTGAGTTCTGTTGGGTTTTGGTATCAAGGTTATGTTAGCATCAAAAAAAATAAGTATGGGCTTGGCATCTATAACTCAATGGGCTAAGGCGCCAGCCACATACACCTGAGCTGGAGGGTTCGAATCCAGCCCAGGCCTGCCAAACAACAATGACGGCTGCAACCAAAAAGTGGCTGGGCGTTGTGGCGGGCGCCTGTAGTCCCAGCTACTTGGGAGGCGGAGGCAGAAGACTCGCTTGAGCCCAGGAATTGGAGTTTGCTGTGAGCTGTGATGCCACAGCATTCTATCCAGGATGACAGCTTGAGGCTCTGTCTCAAAAAAAAAAAAAAAAGTATGAATATGCAATATTCCTCTTTTTTCTGTTCCCTGAGTTTTTATGAGGCTGTAATTCATCCTTTTGAATCTGTTGAACAACTCCCTAGGGAAGCTATTTTGGCTTGGAGTTGTTTCTTGGTTTTTGTAGAAAGATTATTGATTATTAATTCCATTAGGATTTTAAGGTTTTCCATTACTTCTTGAGTCATTTTGGTCAGTTATATTATTGTAGAAATTGATCCATTTTCCCAAAATCTTCAGAAATTTTGGTATAAATTGTTCATAATATCCTCTTAGATCTTTGTTACAATCTATAGCTCTGTAGGGTTGCCTCCTGTTGTAGTCCTGGCATTGCTCATGGTGCTTGTGCTTGCACATTTTTTCCTCCTCTGACCTACTTCATGATCAATCTTGCCCAAAGTTTGCCAATTTTATTAGTCTTCTAAAAAAAAATTTGACCTTGTTAATCCTCTATACTGTACATTTGTTTTCATTTATTTATTTATTTATTTGAGACAGTCTCAGTTTGTCCCCCTAGGTAGAGTGCTAAGGTGTCACAGCTCACAGCAACCTCAAACTCTTGGGCTTAAGCAATTCTCTTGCCTCAGCCTCCCAAGTAGCTGGGACTACAGGCACCCACCACAACACCCGGCTATTTTTTTGTTGCTGTTGCAGTTGTCGTTGTTTAGCTAGCCCAGGCTGGGTTTGAACCCGCCACCCTCAGTGCATGTGGCCAGCGCCATAACCACTGTGAAGGCTACATTAACCAGTTTGATGTAAGCATTCCAAATTGTATATAAAATCAGCACATTGTACCCCATAAATGCATTAATATACACAGTTATAAGTTGGTTAAAAAAAAGTTAAGAGAAAAAAAAAGATTTTAAAAAATACAAATCTAATCACATGTCTCCCTTGCATTGATGAAAATCCTTTCATCACTGCCTCCACCTGACTCTTGAGTCCAAACTCAGCATTCCACACAGACTCTCCTAGCCCTCTCTAGGCCCTGACATCTTATTCATGTCCTCTCTCTGCCCAGAATGCACTTCCCACCTATTCATTCATCTTTCAAGTTCAGGCTTGAAAGATGATAGTCCCTTCCTCTATGAAGTTTTTCCAATACCATCCCCCAACACTGGGTTTCTAGGTCAAATTAGCCACTCCCTGTATAACCGTAATAATCAAGGGCAGTGATGGCCACATGCACCGATGGTGGCGGGTGGGCAGTAGAATTTCCCTTCATTAACTTTTAATTATGGCGTTTATTTTATTTTAAATATCAGTTAAGGGTGACTGTGGGCTTTTTATGTTTTTATTGAGACAGAGTCTCACTCTGTCACCCTCTGTAGAGTGCCGTACTGTCATAGCTCACAGCAACCTCAAACTCCTGGGCTCAAACAATTCTCTTGCCTCAGCCTCCCTAGTAGCTGGGACTACAGGCGCCTGCCACAATGCCCTGCTATTTTGTTTGTTTGTTTGTTTGTTTAGCAGGCCTGGGCTGGTTCAAACCTGCCAGCCCCAATGCATGTGGCCAGTGCCCTAACCACTGAGCTACAGGTGTCCAGCTGACTATGGGCTTTTAAAAAGTTTGGTAAGCACTGTAAGCCCTCTTTTTCACTCCCACCCCCAACCTGGGCTGTGGAACCACAACAAATGTTGGAGCATTTGTTTTTAAAAAGTGTATCTTACCTACCCAGATTGCAACTTCCTTAACAGTAGGGAATGTATCTAATTTAATTTTGACCTTAAAATTAGATTAAATTAACTTTGATCTTAAAAATTACTATACCAGGCTGGAATAGTAACTTGTTTAATAAGTATGATAAGTGTTGAAAAAGTTGAATGAGGCTCAGCGCCTGTGGTTCAACCGGCTAAGGCGCCAGCCACGTACACCTGAGCTAGCAGGTTAGAATCCAGCCTGGGGGCTCGACGCCTGTGGCTCAACAGGCTAAGGCGTCAGCCACGTATACCTGAGCTGGCGGGTTCGAATCCAGCCTAGGCCCGTCAAAAACGACAATGATGGCTGCAACCAAAGAATGGCCAGGCATTGTGGCGGACGCCTGTAGTCCCAGCTACTTGGGAGGCAGAGGCAAGAGACTCGCTTGAGCCCAGGAATTGGAGGTTGCTGTGAGCTGTGATGTCATAGCATTCTATCCAGGGTGACAGCTTGAGGCTCTGTCTCAAAAAAAAAAAAAAGAATCCAGCCTGGGCCCGCCAAACAACAATGATGGCTGCAACCAAAAAATGGCCAGGCGTTGTGGTGGGTGCCAGTAGTCCCAGCTACTTGGGAGGCAGAGGCAAGAGACTTTCTTGAGCCTAGAAATTGGAGGTTGCCGTGAGCTGTGATGCCACAGCACTCTCCAGGGTGACAGCTTAAGGCTTTGTCTCAAAAAAAAAAAAAAAGAAAGAAAGAAAAAGTCGAATGAATTTCACTGAGAGAAAAAAGGAACACCATAACTCCCAATTTTAAATTCTAGGTACTCAAATCGAAATTCCAGAAGAAACTCTATGTTCTGTTAATTCTCCTTCACAAATAAATCTGAAACACTACATTCCCACCACAGGGTCTTTCCATTAAGGGTAGGAACCTCTAAAGGTTCTGCTGCCTTAAATCTAAACCCCACACAGACTTCAGGGCCTCCATCATCTGACCCCATTACCCCCATACCACCAGTCTTGCACTAAAGCTTCAGAAATGCTTCTCACCTTCTACCTACCTAGCTGACCCCACGGTCCTACCTTGCCCATCAAGTTCCCTGCTTCAGAACCCACTCTTTTCTCAAAGCCTTCCTCCACTTTACTTATTATTTATTTACTTATAAAATTTTAAAATTCTAGGCTCAGAGCCTGTGGCCCAATGGGCTAAGGCACCAGCCACATATACCTGAGCTGGTGGGTTCAAATCCAGCCCGGGCCAGCCAAACAACAATGACAGCTGGGCGTTGTGGTGGGCCCTGTAGCTACTTGGGAGGCGGAGGCAAAAGACTTGCTTGAGACCAGAAATTGGAGGTTGCTGTGAGCTGTGATGGCACCGCACTCTATCCAGGGTGACAGCTTGAGGCTCTGTCTCAAAAAAAATTTTTTAATTCTATTTTTTTTTTTCTTTAGAGATGGGTAGGGTCGCAGATCCAGGCTGGAGTACAAACACTGCAGGCTCCAACTCCTAGACTCCTGAGTAGCTGGGAATACAAGCACACACCATCATGCCTGCCTAATTTGTAATATATATGTGTATATCATACACACACAAACACACACATATATATTTTAGAGATAGGAATCTCATGTATTGCCCAGGCTGATCCCAAACTCCAGCAGTTCTCAACCTATGGGTCGCAACCCCTTTGTTCCATTTGTAACGACGCTGCAATTAGGAAGGTTGTGAACCACTATCCTAGGCTCAAGCAACCCTCCCACCTTAGCCTTTCAGGTTGTTGGGACTATAGGAATAAGCCACCATGCCTAGCCCTAGTTATTTTAATTTTATTTTTTAAAGTTGTCACTTTTCCACCAGGCATGGTGACTGAGCTAGGTGTCATGCCTGTTGTCCCTACTATTCAGGAGGCTGAGGTGAAATCACTTGAGCTCAGGAGTTCAAGGCTGCAGTAACCTATGTTCATGCCACTGCTGTCGAGTCTGAGCGACAGAGAAAGACCTTGTCTCAAAAACAAAACAAAACAAAACAAAAAAACAGTCATTTCTCGCACATTTCTGAAACACTTCCTATCACCCTTTCCAGTGATTATTTTCTGTTAGTCTGAGCATGCAGTGTGCCAACTTCTCGAGCGTTGCTGCCTCTTTTCTTGCATGCCCGTACCGCCTAGAATAAAGTGGTCTGAGTAACAAGCTGTCGCTCAGTAGTAACGCTTGTTGACAGGAAAAGCAATTGATAGCTTTTCCTTGGCCTCTTTTCCTCCAACTCAAGGGCTCCTTGAAAGGTATTCACCTACATCCAGCATGAAACTGTCAGTGCTATTTGCATGAATTATTTCCTTGATCCCAGATCCCCCAATATCTCCACATTAACATGTTGAAGACATTCCTGCTATAGCTGAGGGAGAGAGGAGCTTGTTTTCATAGCTACTTGCCAAGATCAGGGGCTTCTAATTGTCTTCTATACCACTAAAAATGCATACATACACACAAGAAATTATTTTGCCTCTTTTTTGTCTTTCCAAAGCAAGGAACCCTTAAGTTTTCAGCTCTGTATTCCTCCCTTAGCTTTTCTCATCCTTTTAAAATGCTGTCAGGTAAGTGAAACTGTGCTATCACAATGGTGGCAGTTTAAGTATTATAACCCTGGGGAATCTAAAACATACAGTTTTGGAGATGTCTTTGACAGAGGTGTGAGCAAAGTAACACTACAGCAGCCAGCGTGCCTGCAAACAGCCTCCTGTGCTCCGGGGTACAACGCGGCTTCCTTGGTTAGGTGGGCTTGGTGAGTTAGGGAGCACCACAACTGAGTTCTCATCAAGGGAAGGGGGGCTGCAGAGAAGCACGTGCTCACTCGGCGGGGCCCACTGAGAACTTCTACGCAATTCTCCCTGTGCCAGCTGCATCTCCTCCATGAGCTGTGTCAGAGGATCCAGCATACACAGGGTCACAAGATGCAAAGAGTCTGTGACCCTAAATGAATTAGGCAGAAAACAGAATACTCGCCTCCCTACAACCACAGACCTATACCAGATTGTGTCAAGAGAAATAAACTTGATTGTATCAAATCACAAAAATTTGGGGGTAGTTTGTTACACTAGGGTCCACCCTGACCAAAAAATATTATCCTGAATTCTTAATATTAAAAAAAAAAATAATTCGACTCAGCACATGTAGCTCAAGCAGTTAAGGAGTCAACCACATACACCAGAACTGGTGGGTTCAAATCCAGCCCAGGCCTGCCAACAACAATGACAGCTACAACCATAGCTGGGCATTGTGGTGGGTGCCTGCATTCCAGCTACTCGGGAGGCTGAGGCAAGAGAATTGCTTAAGCCCAGGAGTTGGAGGTTGCTGTGAGCTGTGATGCCACGGCACTCTACCCAGGGTGACAGCTTGAGGCTCTGTCTCAAAAAACAAACAAACAAAAAAGCAATAATTCCTAAGTGTTATTTCCAAGCAATTCTGTCTAACGCTATATTTCAGGTTATGTGGGCACTGTGGGGGGAGTTGTGGTGCGCCACTCAGATCCACCCAAGGGACAGAGGACTCATTCCTTAGCTGTTGGGATCAGACCTCCTTTGGGATGCCTTGGCTGAGGGGCACTGCCTGGCCCAGGGCCACGAGCCCTCATCCAGTGAGCAAATATAGAGGCACAGCCCTCTCACCCCAACTTCATAGTCACTGAGGCCTTTCCTGAGACTGACAACCCAACTTTCCCCTGTATACAATCCTCTCCCTCTTCTCTTCCCTTTCCTTTACTGTTCCCTTCCTTCTCTTCCCCCTCCCTTTCTTTTCCTCCCAGGAATTTTGATACCATAACCATCATCTAATAAGCTTGCCACGCACTAATCTTTCTCTCAGAGTTTGCTTCCCCTGAATCTCAACCTGAGACAGACATACATCCTTAATGCAATATTATGTTGCCCAGCAGCCTCAGTATATGGCAGAAATACTATATTTTCCAATTAAAAATACATAAAATCACAATGGGATGGAAGCTTCAAAATCGAGAGTCTGAAAAAATTTGGAATATATTATGCTATTAAAAGACTAATTATTTGCAAGAAAATTAGAGAAATCACATTTTGTGAGCCCCTCTGAGAAAGGGAGCTTTGAAATTCTCCTGAAGAAAATGTTGCCATATTTGTTGTAATCAAAGAAATTATTAAATACATACCTAAGAGTCACATAAAAAAAATTATTAAAGATCCATCATTTACCTGTGCTAGTACTTAGTATTATTATAATTACAGCAATTACTTCTTGATTGCTCACCACAACACCATGCTAAGAGTTTTACTCTACTAACTCATTGAATAAAGAAAACAAATTATCCAAATAGCAGAGCCAGGAATCAATTAGGTGGGGTGGACTCTGAAGCCTCAACTGTTATCTTCCATTCAAGCTCAGAGAGAAGCTAAGTACATAACTAGTCCACTAAGTAATGGGGAAGGCACAAAAATAGCAGATGTCAATGATTCCAGGAATCCACACCCTCACCTGTCACCCCTGCCCTGCCTACTCTGATGACAGTCCCTACTGTCCAGGTGTACACAGTCTCATGAATCCATGCAGGACTTTTTCCTAAGAGCAGTCCAGCGGGAGCCTGTCCTGCAGCAACCAAAAGGTTCTCCTGCCCTCTTGTGGCTCAGCGTGACTGCTACATATCAAAGATCCATTAAAAAGCTGAAATACCATATAAAGGCACTTGGCAGCCAGGCACAAAACAACTGACTGGCTTGAAAAGGAGCCAATTTAATAACTAAAAATCTGATTTTGCCACTCATCCATGCCAACTCTTGCTCATAATAAGGAAACTCATAACAAGAATAAAAGAGTACTAGAGCTCAGAGAAAAACAAAGCAAAACCCCAGTATTTTCTAATCATAAGGAATATGATAGTAAGGAATACAATAACCAACTACAATACCTATTTAGAACAATGGTAAAAGTTTAAGACATTCTAAGCCCCAAACACAACTCCAGATCCACATTTTACGCCTGAGGGTATATTTTAGAATCTCTCACTATTGGCATTTACTAAGCCCCCCACCTTCCTGCATTCTTCAGGAGCAGAGTACACACTGGATATGGGAACTGTGATTTATTTAACTTTTCCCATATTTGAATTGCTTCCAACTTTTGCTATTAAAAATAATGCTGCAGTCGGGAAAAGACTCCCTATTTAACAAATGGTGCTGGGTGAACTGGCTGGCGACCTATAGAAGATTGAAATTGGATCCTTACCTTTCACCATTAACAAAAACAGATACTCACTGGATAAAAGAATGAAACTTAAGACATGAAACTATAAAAATACTATAAGAGAGTGCTGGGAAAACACTTGAAGAAATTGGCCTGGGAGAATATTTTACCAGAGCTACCTCTGGCCAATGGAAACAACACCAAAATATATTACTGGGATCTGATCAAACTAAAAATTTTCTGCACAGCCAAGAACTCAGTAAGTAAAGCAAACAGACAACCTTCAGAATTGAAGAAAATTTTTGTAGATTATGCTTCTGACAAAGGTCTGATAACTAGAATCCACAGAGAACACAAACTAATCAATAAGAAAAGAACAAAAAAAACCCTTTTCTATGTGGGCAAGAGACTTGAACAGAAACTTCTCTGAAGAAGACAGGTGCATGGCCTACAAACACATAATGAAATGCTCACCATCTTTAATCATCAGAAAAATGCAAATCAAAACCACTTTGAGATATCATCTAACTCCAGTAAGAGTTGCCCTTATCACAGACTCCCCAAACTACAGACATTGGCATGGATGCAGAGAGAAGGAAACGGTTCTGCGCTGCTGGTGGGAAGGCAAGAAAATATGACCTTTGAGTAAGAAAGAAATTTGGAGAATACTCAGGGAACTAAAAGTAGACCTGTCATTTGATCCTGCAATTTCTCTACTAGCTATATACACAGATGATCAAAAATCATTTTACGACAAAGACATTTGCACCAGAATGTTTATTGCAGCCCAAATCATGATTTCCTAGACATAGAAACAGTCCCAGTGCTCATTCACCCATGAATTGTGGTATATGTACAGCATGGAATACTATGCAGCCATAAAAAAGATGGAGACTTCACATCTTTTATGTTTACCTGGATGGAGCTGGAACATATTATTCTTTGTAAAGTATCTGAAGAATGGAAAAATGTATCCAATGTACTCAATACTACTATGAAATCAATGTATAATCAGCTATACATTCATATGAATGGTAAAACATAACCAGAAAGTAGAAGGGAAGAGGGGAGAGAAGGGTAAGGAGGTGGGAGGAGGGAGGATATTTGGGGGAACCTCAAAGTGCATAATGCAATGGTACCTATCAAAACTATTATAAAAAGAGTATAATTGTCTTACCACAACAAGTAAGTAAGCAAGGTGATGGATGTGTTAATCGGTTCAATGTAAGCATTTCACATTGTATATCAAATCAGTACACTGTACCCCATAAATGCATTAATGTACACAATTATGGTTTAATAAAGGAAAAAAGATCAATCATAGGTTGCCAGAGAGTAGGGATGATGGAGGGATGAATAGGCAGAACATGAAAGGCTTTTAAGACAGTGAAGCTATTTTTTATGAAACTATAATTATCAATACTTGTCATTACACATTTGTACAAACCCAAATAATGTGTAGTAACAACAGTGAACCCCAATGTAAACCATGGACTTTGAGTGATGATGATACATTAATGTAAATTAATTCATTGACTCTAACAAATGAACCACTCCAGTGAGAAATGTTGGTAATGGAGGGGCTAAGAATGTATGGGAGTTAGAAGTATATGATAAATCCCTGTACTTTCTCTTAGTATTATTGCAAATCTAAAACGCTTCTAACAAATAATGTCTAATAAAAAATTTTGAAAAACAGCTCACACAATATACACAGGGTGCCAAAAAGTGTATACAGTTTTTAAGAAAGAAAAGGACTGTATTCAATTTATTATACTCAATTCATGTTTAACTGATGAAATTGCTGGAGATACAAGCTATAGTATTTAATATAACAAATGTTATTGGTATATATTCAGTAAGACAATTTTAATATAGTTTTTTTTTCTTAAAATGTGTATACATTTTTTGGCACCCTTTGTATTTTTTGATGAAAGTCTAAATTTTTTTTCTCCCTGATATAAGGAACAAAATAAAGACGTCTTCTTGCCACAATAATTCAATATCATATTGAACATCCTTGCAATAAGGCAAAAAAAATAAGATGAATAAAGATTAGAATGCAGAAGTAAGATGGTCTCTATTTGAAGCTAATATGATTATTTAGGTAGAAAACCAAATAATCTATACTAAAAATCATTACTGTAGTTAAGACAAGATTTCAGTAAGGTTGTAGAACGTACAATTTATACATAAAAATACTTGTAAAGTTACATGTATGAAAAAATGATTAGAAAATATAAGTTAATAATTTCCTTTACAGTAGCACCAATAAATATAGGATAATTACAAACAGGATGGTGCCTATGGCTCAAGTAGTAGGGCGTCAGCCCCATATGCCCAGGGTGGCAGGTTCAAACCCAACCCTGGCCCAAAACTGCAAAAATAATAATAAAAAATGAATACTTACAAACAAACTGAATTACATCATAAACCCCCACACTGAAATCTACAAAACAGTGCTGAGAGAAATTGGAGCAATCTTGAATAAATATTGGCATTTACTATATTTATGAAAGGAAGACTCAGTATTGTTGAGGTGACAAATACCACCTTAGCTTTAGCCCAATTCCAAAAAAAATTTCCAGAAGACATTTGTAGTAATTGTCAAGTTGATTTTAAAATTAACCTGGAAATTAGAATGATCTATAATAACCAAAGCAATTTTAAAAGTGAAGTTGGAGGAATAAAGCTGGAGTACTTAATCTACCAGATTTCAAAACATACTGTAAAGATATAGGCATGAAGACTGTGTGGTATTGGTGAAATACATACATGAAAATTAACTAAAATGAATCTAAACAACACAATTATAGAGAGATAAAAGGGAAGGCTTTCTGTTAGAAATTGCGCTATTTTGAACTGAGCATAATTATTTTTAAGCATATCATATTTTAATGTCTTCTTCAGGACTGTCAGATATTAATGTAATAAGAAACCTGGAAATATTTCTCACTAAAGACTAAAATAACTATCAGTCCTCCAACTTCAAGTTATACAGTAGCTTTTTGTTTAAATTCATTTATGAGCTAATAGATCATCATAGGGGTATTCTCAAAAACATATACAGAGTAGAATTTTGAATTTAAAGCTTACTGCATGAATGTGGCCCTGAATGTTTTATATGTGTGATAAAATGTTTTATATGTTTGATAGTAGTGTTGTTATAGAGAAAATCTTTTGCACTAGAAACACTTTCATCTTTATTAAAATTTAATATAGTTGCCATTTGAAACAATATTCATAGGCATATAATTTTATATGTGCAAAATCAGAAAATATGTTTTCATTGTCTTCTCATTAGTTACATGAATATTTTGAGTTAAGTCAAACAAACTGTTAAGAATTATTTACATTAAAAGAAAATTTGCAAATGTGTATATATATGTTTACCATATAATGCTGAGTCATATTTCTCTCAAGATCATAAGATCTTTAAAATGTGTTTATATTTTTATTTTATGCATTTTGAGAGAGAAAGGGTTGGTTGTGGTTCTAAATCTTCATTTCTTATTCTCTAGAGCAGGCAGATGCTCACATATTTAGCCCATGAATCTAATATGTCTGTGACAAGTTAAACTTAAAACCACAAGCAGAGATTTTAGTTTTCTCACTTCAAATCCCATGAAAAAATTGAACAATCTAAACTGTCACAATGCAGCTGCCTTTTCTTTGAATAGATTTTGGAATCACTACAAACCTACAAGTTTTAAGATACAGCATATAAAGTTTTGTACGTTATCTCCACACTCCCCAAGAGAGTATATCATTATTTTACAGTTATTTTACATCTTGTTTTCTCAATAAACTGAAATGAATCACAAACAGGAAATCGATTCTGAAAATGAAAATCAAGTGTATGAGGTTTTACATATAAAAGAGGAAGACCAAGGCACAGAACCTCATTTTCTCTATCACTTTTTCTTAATACCTGCAGCAATTATCATTAGGTTGATCTTTGACTCTTCTTTTATGGTTCTCACATTCAATTTATGCTCTTCCTAATTAATTACTTAAAAATACAAAAGCATCGGCTCGGGCGCCTTTGGCTCAATGGGTTAAGGCACCAACCACATACACCTGAGCTGGTGGGTTCAAATCCAGCCCAGGCCCACCAAATGACAATGACGGCTGCAACCAAAAAATAGCCAGACGTTGTGGCGGGTGCCTATAGTCCTAGCTACTTGGGAGGCGGAGGCAGGAGACTCACTTGAGCCCAGGAATTGGAGGTTGATGTGAGCTGTGATGCCACAGCATTCTATCCAGGGTGACAGCTTGAGGCTCCGTCTCAAAAACAAACAAACAAAAACCACAAGCATCCTTGCACGTGCCTGGGCAGATGCACACATACACATACACACATTTGGGGGAAGCCAACAGAATAAATTTATTTTTGTTTCCTAATCTTGGACTTTCTTTTTTCCTTTGGTTGTGACCTGAATATTACTAACAGATCTGGTTTTCCCAGGGGACCCAGTGGATTTCCTTCTATGCTTCTGTTGTTTAATCTCTCTTGGCTCTAAAGCCAGATTTTATACCAACTTTGATTTGTCCACTGCTACTTGCCTCTGACAACGAAGACAATACCAAGCAGCTAATTTTTTTAATATATAGTTTTCATGTTAAGTAGCTTAGTCAAAGAGATTTAAAAGCAGAAAACATCACTTGTTTTTGTCAACATTTTACTTTATTACATTATCAACAGATGTTTGATAAGATTTGGAACCAGCAGTTATCTTAAAATAGCATCTCTCTATTTTATTCTGGACCTCATTATAGATTGCCTGGAAACAGCAGGTAGAATTAAGGACCCATTGGTTCATTTGTTGAAACACTTACTTCACAAATCAGTCAATTTGTCCTTTGCTTTAATTTAATTTTATAATCCTGTTAAAAGTTAAATTTGTTTGCAAGTTCTATTAAGGGAGGAATGGGAAGGAACTTGGTGAAGTCATTTACCTTTTCTCAAAGATGGAAACAATAAACGTTTTGTTTGTAAACCTTCTTAAGACAATGGCATCTATCAAGGCATAGAAACCTTGAAGGCAGGAAGCAACATTTTACCAACAATTTAGACAGACTAATAGTTCTACTTGGGTCAATTAGGCTTTCGCAGGAGCAGTACAGAAAATATTTTGCAACTCCATTTTAGTTTCAGAATAAAGTGAAATATATTGGTTATTTAGTGAGTACTCTGGGTAATAATAGAATTAATGAAACAAGACTATGGTGTTATAATAAAAAGACATCAAAATGGACTTATATTGAAGTATTTCTCTGTACTATTGAATCATTCAGTAGAAGCATTTATGAAATTAAATATTAGGAATTACTGAATATTTATAACTTCTTTCCAACAATTATATCTAACAAAGAATTAAGTATTAAATGATAACACAGGATAGTCCAGTGAAGTGATGTAAACCCAACATGAGTCCATTTGCCTATTCTCCAACTTTCCTAATAATTAGTTTCCACAACTTCTTTGAATGACTCACTTGACTACATCATAGTTCTTCTAGCGATATGCTTTTCCTTATATTACCATTATTAATCATAAAAATAATAAATTACTTTTTAAGAATATTGAAAGTTAACAAAGGACTCTGATGGACTCTGAAGGATTATTTAATCCTTATGACAACCTCATGAATGCACAATTTTAGGTATTATTATCTTTAACCAAAGGATTAAAACTTGAAAATCTTCATCACTTTTATGAATTTAAGTTCTTTAAATCACTCACTAGACACATGTTAAGATTCTAAAGCTATAATATATAATCAATTACCAAGGAAAGACATTGAGAAGGCTAAGAGTCCTTTGAAATTGTAAACAGAATGTTTCTGTAGACATGAGGAGAAATGATTTTCATAACATTCTCAAATGATATTCAGGATCTGAATATAATCAAGAAATAAGAATTTAACTGAGTTTTCTTTTTCTTGCTCATATGATTTGGATATCCTCCTGATAATAAAATTCTGTACTTAATTCAGTAATTGCTATGTTATATTATTGACTCACTTGGGGAAGAGACAAAAATATAGACAATTGCATTTTGATCTGTTGTTTTTCACTACTTAGGCATGAGTGCCATAGGAATTTGATTAACTGATCATTTTAGTGTAGCAACCTGGTTTATTGTGGTGCTGTAATCTCTGGTCATGCTGGCAGTCTTAGTGCATTTAAATTGATTTCCTCTTATTTAGCCTTCCCAGCTGTCCCATCTTTTACTCCTTGACAACATTGTTCTAGTGCAGATTCTGCCATTTCTTACCTAGATTACCACAGTTTCCTCAGTAATTTTTTTTTTCTTTTTTGTAGTTTCTGGCTGGGGCTGGGTTTGAACCCGCCACCTCCAGCATATGGGATCAGTGCCCTACTCCTTTGAGCCACAGGTGCTGCCATCCTCAGTAATATTTTTGTATCCCTTTCTTTACTCTTCACACAACAAAGTGGTATTTTAAAATGTTTAATGTCAGATTGTGCCTTTTTAAATCTTCAATGTCTTCTCATTGATCTTAATATAAACTCTAGATTTTGCAAGTCTTGACCCCCTTCTTGATTCCGCAACCTTATATCTCATTTATTTACCCTTTGTCTTCTTCATTCCAACAATATCAAGTAAGTCTATTCTGATTCTTCAAAAATTTCATTACTCCTTATAGCATTCAGGTTTTTTTCATAGGCTGTTCTATGAATACTCTAGAACCACTCTAGAACAGTGGTTTCCAAAGTCTAGTCCCCAAAACTACAGCATTAACATATTCTTGGAAATTTTTAGAAATGCGAAATCTTGTTTACATCCAATATCTGTTCTGTTTTTGTTGTATTTTAACAAGCTTTTTTATTTGTGCTTGAGTTGCAGAACAACTGTTCATATAGCATTTTTCTCCTATCTTTTGCCCCACTAAACCTTACTCAGTCAGCTTAGATCTTCTCTGAGGAACATCTATGATTTTCCAAGTTTCCCAGAAAATCCTCCAATTCCCACAGAGTTAATTTTATCCATATACTACATATACATGTATATTTTATGAACCTGTGGAAAATTCTGATTCAGTTATTTAGATAGGAATGTGAATATTAAAATGCACATATATTTTTGGATGATCTTTCTTATAATTCCAATTTTTAACTACTGATATAAAGAGTCTAGTTAAAAAGATCAGCTTTGAAGAGGATCATAGAAAAGGTGATTTTGTGGTAGAAAGAGGATAATTGCATTATGAGAGAAATGATTTTTGTTCTTGGTTTATTTGTTTGTTTCATATTGAAAAGACCAGGGTATATTTATATTCTGAGGTCTGAGAAGTAACATAGAGAGGTTTGAGTGACAGAACAAAGAGGATTTGATAGATTCAGACAAATTTTTAATGAAAGGGTAAAAGATATAGAACCTTGGTGAAGTACAAAGAAATAGAGATATACTACTTTTCAGTGCCAGAAAGGTAACAGATAGAGTAGAAGATAAAATGTTTTACCTTCAGACTCAAGTAGAAAAAGTCTGAACTTCCTACTCCCTCCCCTTGCTATCCCAGATTCCATTCTTCCTAGCATAAATAGAGCTTTTCTACCTTTCTTAAGTGAAAAAGTATCTAGAGATGTTTTCTAAAACTGCTTTTATATTTGCCCAAAAAAAATTCATAGAAAAAAAAGAAAGAAAGGAAGAAGGGGAAGAAAAAGGACAATGTTATGAAGAGTTGAACAAAACTCTTTCTGAACAAAATTAGAAGATCTTACATGAGTTACACATTCTAGAAAGAAGGGTAAAAATGATATTCCAGTCAGGAAAAAAGATGAATAGACTAGAAAATGATGTTTAAAAATTGTGTATCAAAGATACCTCTTTTAATTTAAAAGGCACATGACAAATTAGGAAGAGATTTTCTGCATAAGTAACAGGTACTGAGTTATTATTCTTAATATATGGTGTGCTTTTTAAAAGATATCGGGAAGAGAGGGGGAAGGGCAAGATGGCCGACTGGAAGCAGCTTCCGACAGAGGCTCCTGCCCAAAAGGAAAGATAACCTCCAGAACCTGCCCCATTGAGCTGAAGCCCAGTTGAGAGAGAGGGAAGTGATAACTGCGGGTCACTTCTGAGGCAAGCTGCCACTTCAAAACACCAAGCATCAGGCAGAAAAACTGAACTAAAGTTTTTGGCCATTCTGAACTGCCAGGACAACTTTCCCTCCTTACCTGATGCACCAGAAGCCTGACCTCTGCTGAAATGAGGAGGACTTGAGCAGCGCCCCCCTCCCTATCTGCTGGACCAGGTGGCCTGCCAGGTAAGAGACTCCAGGGACCCATAGAGCCCCTGCCAGCCCCCAGGCCAGGGATGCCACCGGGATTCCGATTGGCTCCTATCCTTGCTCCACTGGGCCTCGACCCACCACCTGCAGCAGCCAGGAACTCCACCCGGGCCTTGGCCTGCCTCCAGCAGCAGCCAGGAAGTCCACTAGGTCTCCAGTGCTGTGCCCATTTGTGCCCTGCCTGGCCTCAGCTCACAGCCCGCTGGGACCCCCACCTGGCTGCAATCATGCCTCACCACCCACAGTGGCCAGGAACTCACTCAGCTGGGACCCCCACTTGGCCCCCATTGGCACCTTGTTGGGCCTTGGCCTGCCACCAGCAGAGTCCAGAAACTCTGCAGGGATGCCTGCATGGTGCCCTGTGCTCTGCCCAGCCTCTGCCTGCCTGCTGAGACCCCCTGCCGGCTCCGATCCATGCCCCAGGCCCACCACACACAGTGACCAGGAACTCCACTCCACCAGAACCCACGTGTGGACAGATTGGCACCCCTCTGGACCTTGCCCTGCCACCAGCAGTGTCCAGGAAGTCCACCAGGACTCCCGTGTGGACAATCTGTGCTCTCTCTGGCCCTGGCTCACCAGCTGAGAACCCCGGCATGCTCTGATTAGTGCCCCAGGCCCACCACCCACAGGAGCCAGGAACTCCACTTCACTGGGACCCACGTGTGGCCCGACTGGCACCCTGCTGGGCCTTGGCCCACTGCCAACAGCAACCAGGAACTCCACCGGCACTCCCCTGCACCCGGACTGACATCCCACTGGGCCTTGACCTGCTGCCAGCAGCAGCCAGGAAGTCCTCTGGGACTCCAGTGCAGTGCCCATCTGTGCCCTACCCAGCCTCAGCCTGCTGACTGCCAGGACCCCCACATGGCTCTGATCTGTGCCCTCCTGGACTCGGCCCTCTGTTTGCAGCAGCCAGGCCCTCCGGGACTCGGCCCTCTGCTTGCAGCAGCTAGGGACTCCTCCGGGCCTCGGCTGGCCTCCTGGCCTGCTCTGGCTGGGGACTCTGCTGGGACAGCCACGCCAGGTGGGCCAAGGACTCCGCCAGGTCTCTGCCTGCCTGCGTGGGCCAGGAACTCCAGGAGCCACACACACCCCCTATCCTACCCTCTCTGCCTCTGCACCAGCCCCGCCCATCTGGTCAGGGACTCAGGAGGCTGTGCGACCCATGCCTTCTCTCCAGAGCTCTCCTCCCTGCCAGAGACTGCTGGAGGCACATGCTCCCTTTGCAAAGGCCACCGGGTACCCCATGCCATGCTGCTTGCTCTGGGCATGCCACGCTCAGGAGCTGCTCCCGCAGCCAGAACTCCCTAGGTGGGGAAGTCCCAGAGAAGCTACACAGGGTCACTCCCTACAAAGATATGGCAACAACAGAGTGACCCTGCCAGGGTCTGATCTGGGAGAGACACCTCCCCAATTCTGAGGACGGTCATAGGCAACAGTGAAAAAATAATCATGAGGCAGAATCAACAGAAAAACGCTGGCAATATGAATACTCAGAGTAGATCAACTCCCCCAAGAAATAACAAGGTAGATACAGCACAAGATCCCTTGCATAATCAAATGGCTGAGATGACAGAAATCGAATTCAGAGTCTGGATAGCAAATAAGATCAGTGGAATAGAGGAAAAGATGGAATTAAAATTTCCAGCAGTAATCCAAAAGATGACCCAAAAGATGTCTCAAGAATTGAACGAATTCAAAGACAAAATGACCAAAGATTTTGACACATTGAGACAAGAAGTTGCAGCCCTCAAAGATCTGAGAAATACAGTAGAATCCCTCAGTAACA
>CAUYON010144002.1:0-17452 GCA_963573935.1 Arctocebus calabarensis
TTTCAGAATTTTCTCCTTCATATTAACTTTCGTGAACTTAATTATGATGTGCCTGGAGGATGTCTTATTTGGGTTGGGTCGTGCTGGGGTTCTGAAACTGTCTGCTATCTGAATTTCAGAATCTCTTGGCATGTCTGGAAAGGTCTCTTTCATAATCTCATAAAGAAGAGACTCCGTGCCTTGTGACACCACTTCATCGTTTTCAGGTATCCCTATAAGGCGAATATTGGTTTTCTTTGAGTTATCCCAGAGCTGTCTGAGAGAATAATCCATTTTTGCCTTCCATTTCTCTACCTCTTTGGAAGTTTGGGAGCGTTCCAAAGCTTTGTCTCCCATGTCAGAAATCCTTTCTTCTGCTTGCTCCATTCTGTTACTGAGGGATTCTACTGTATTTCTCAGAGATTTGAGAGCTGCAACTTCTTGTCTCAATGTGTCAAACTCTTTGGTCATTTTGGCTTTGATTTCATTCAGTTCTTGAGACATCTTTTGGGTCATCTTTTGGATTACTGCTTGAAATTCTAATTCCATCTTTTCCTCCACTATACTGATCTTAGTTGCTATCCAGACTCTAAATTCAACTTCTGACATCTCAGCCAGTTGCTTATGTAAGAGATCTTGTGCTGTATCTACCTTGTCATTCCTTGGGGGAGTTAATCTACTTTGATCATTCGTATTGCCAGAGTTTTTCTGTTGATTCAGCCTCATGATTATTTTTCACTATTCCCTATGACTATCCTCAGAGTTGGGGAGGTTTCTCTCCCACACCAGACCCCAGCAGGATCACTCTGTGTTGCTGGATCTTTGTAGGGAGTGACCCTGTGTAGCTCCTCTGGGACTGCCCCACCCAGGGGCTTCTGGCTGAGGAAGCAGTTCCGGAGTGTGGCACGCCCAGATCAAGCAGCAGGGCGTGGAATGGGGCACCCAGTGGCCTTTGCAAAGGGACTCCATGCCTCCAGCAGTCTCTGGCTGAGAGAAGAATTCTGGAGGGAGGGTGGTGGGCCTGGGACATGGATTGGAGCCAACCAGTGTCCAGGTGCATGGCAGGCGGAGGATGGGTGGGGCACAGATTGGTGCAGTGTGGGATTCCTAGCAGAGTGGAGGTCCTGGCTTCTGTGGGCGGCAAGCCTGGGTCATGGATTGGTGTTGGGTGGGGATCCTGGTGGGCCGTGGACCAAGTCCTGCGGGAGTCCCAGCGGAGTTCTTGCCTGCTGCTGGTGGAGGCCGAGGCCAGACGGGGTGCCAATCAGGGCCACGTGGGAGTCCCGGTGGAGTGGAGTTCCCCGCAGCTATGACCGGCATGCCTGGGGCATGGATCTGAGCCAGTGGGGTCTCGCTAAGTGGCAGGCCAAGGCCGGATGGAATCACAGATCAGCGCTGGGCAGGAGTCCTGGTGGACTTCCTGTCTGCTGCTGGTGATGGGCCAAGGCCCGATAGGGAGCCAATTGGGGCCACATGGGCAGCCTGGTAGTGTTCCTGGCCTGGGGGTGGCAGGGACTCGGTGAGGCCCCGAAGTCTCTTACCTGGTGGGCCACCTAGTCTGGCAGATAGGAACGGTTGGTGCTATTACTGTCCTCCGCCCTCAATTTCAGCAGAGTTCAGGCTTCTGTTGGGTCAGGTAAGGGGGAGAAGGGTTTCCTGGAAGTTCAGAATGGCAGAAATTTTTAGTTCAGTTTTTCTGCCTGAAGGTTGGTTTCTTGAAGTTGCATCTTGCCTCAGAGGTGACCTGCACTTATCACTTCTCTCTCTCTAGGCTGGGCTCCCTGTCTTCAGCTCAATTGGGCAGTTTCTGGAGGTTATGTTTCCTTTTGGACAGCAGCCTCTGTCAGAAGCTTCTTCCAGTCGGCCTTCTTGCCCTTCCCCCCACTATAGGCTTTAAACTAATAAAAGTAAGGAAAGATAATGACAGTCACTTCTTATTTGTTAAGGGAAACACTCAACATGATGAGATTTCAATTATCAACATCTATGAACCCTAATAGAATGTGCCTCAATTTATAAGAGAAACTCTAACCGACACGAGCAACTTGATTTCCTCCAGCACCTTAATTGTCAGGGACTTTAATACTCCTCTGGCAGTGTTGGATACATCCTCCAAAAAGAAGCTAAGTAAAGCAATTTTAGACTTAAACTTAACCACTCAACATTTGCATCTAACAGACATGTACAGAACATTTCATCCTAACAAAACTGAATACACATTCTTTTCATCAGTCCATGGATCATACTCCAAAATTGATCACATCTTAGGTCACAAAAATCTAACCTCAGCAAATTTAAAAGAATATAAATAATTCCTTGCATTTTCTCAGACCATCATGGAATAAAAGCTGAACTCACTAACAGTAGGAATCTGCATGTGCATACAAAAACATGGAAACTAAACAACATCATGCTGAATGATAGCTGGGTCATAGATGAGATCAAGAAGGAAATTGCCCAATTTTAGGAACAAAATGACAATGAAGACATATACTATTAAAAACTCTGGGATATTGCAAAGGCAGTCCTAAGAGGGAAATTTATAGTGTTGCAAGCCTTCCTCAAGAGAATGGAAAGAGAGGAAGTCAATAACTTAACTCATGCAACTGGACAAGGAAGAACTTTCCAACCCTATACCCAACAGAAGAGAAGAAATAACTAAAATTAGAGCAGAACTAAATGACATTTAAAATAAAAGAATCATACAACAGATCAACCAATCAGAGTTGGTTTGTTGAAAATGTCAGTGAAATAGATAAGCCTTTGGCTAACTTAACCAGAAGTAAAAGAGTAAAATACCTAGGTTCATCAATAAATAATGATAAATGCCTAATACCAACAGACCCCTCAGAAATTCAACAAATCCTTAATGAATACTACATAAAACTCTATTCTCAGTAGTATGAAAATCTGAGGGAAATAGATCAATACTTGGAAACATGCCACCCTCCTAGACTCAGCTAGAAAGAAGTGGATATGTTGAATGAACCTGTAACAAGTTCTGAAATAGCATCAACTATAAGAAATCTCCCCAAAAAGAAAAGCCCGGGACCAGATGGTTTCACAATAGAATTCCACCAAACCTTTAAAGAGGCACTAATACCTATATTACTTAACCTTTTCAAAAATACAGAAAATGATGCAATACTTCCCAACACATTCTATGAAGCAAATATCACCCTGATACCCAAACCAGGGAAAGACTCAACTAGAAAAGAAAATTATAGACCATTATATGTAATGAATATTGATGCAAAAATATTCAATAAGATCCTAGCAAACAGAATCCAGCAACACATCAAACAAATTATACACCATGACCATGTGGGTTTCACCCAGGACCCCACGGCTGTTTCAATATACGTAAATTCATAAATATAATACATCACATAAACAATTCAAGAAACAAAGACCATATGATTCACTTAATTGATGCAGAAAAAGCTTTTGACAATATCCAGCATCCTTCCTTAATCAGAAGCTTAAGAAAATTGGTATAGAAGGAACATTTCTTAAACTGATAGAGGCCATCTACAGCAAACCCACAGCCAATATAGTATTGAATGGAGTAAAATTGAAATCAT
Source organism: Arctocebus calabarensis (assembly GCA_963573935.1). Taxonomy (NCBI): domain Eukaryota; kingdom Metazoa; phylum Chordata; class Mammalia; order Primates; family Lorisidae; genus Arctocebus; species Arctocebus calabarensis. Next base: position 3,564 of record CAUYON010144002.1, read on the forward strand.
TTCCACTCAGATCAGGAAATAGACAAGGATGCCCACTGTTGCCACTGCCTTTTAACATTGTAATGGAAGTCTTAGCCACTGTAATCAGGCAAGAGAAGATAATCAAGGGGCTCCAAATAGGACCAGAGGAGATCAAACTGTCACTGTTTGCAGAAGATATGATTATATATCTGGAAAACCCCAAGGAATCAACTACAACACTCCTAGAAGTGATCAAGGAATATAACAATGTCTCAGGATACAAATTTAACATTCATAAATGTGTAGCCTTTATATATACCAACAATAGTCAAGGGCAAAAAACCAATCAAGGACTCCATTCCCTTTACAATAGTGCCAAAGAAGATAAAATATGTGTGAGTGTATCTAAGGATGTGAAAGATCTCTGTAAAGAGAGCTATAAAACTGTAAGAGAAGAAATAGCTGAAGATGTTAACAAATGGGAAAATATACCATGCTCATTGCTGGGAAGAATCAACATTGTTAAAATGTCTATACTTCCTAATGCAATCTATACATTTAATGTGATTCCTATTAAAGCACCTCTGTAACACTTTAAAGATCTGGAAAAATTAGTACTTCATTTTATATGGAAACAGAAAAAACCTCGAATAGCCAAGACATTACTCAGAAATAAAAACAAATCAGGAGGAATCACGCTTCCAGACTTCAGGCTATACTGTAAATCAATAGTTGTGGGGTAAAAATACCATCATATGTGCTCCATTGAGACTTGGAAAGAATGGGTTAATATGACTTTTTCTAACGCAGAAAAAGCAAAACAGCTGGGCTGCCCAGAGTCATACACAGAGACTGGTTATTGGAGGTAAAAGCTCAGAAACACAAACTCTGAAGTCATGCAGCCATTAAGCCCAAGAAGGTCAGAGGTTGAGAGCCCCCTACTTGGTGATATGGCCCAGAGGTTGACTAGTGTTGAATACATATTGTCTTAGCAGCCTAAAGGTCTCAGCATCATGGATAAACAGAGTCATAAAATCCATTGGAGGTTAACTTCATGGGCACATAGAAAACTTAAAAGAATAAGTTCCCCTGCAGCTTTAGATTTTTAGATTTTTTTGTATAAACAGATGATGCATGTTTAAGAGAGAATGTAAAGCAGAAAAAACATTTGCTGTTGTGCAGACTTGAAGTCACCACTTAGGTTTAGAAATAAATAGAATACTTTAGATAATGGTAAATGTTTTAGATCATTGATTAGGTGTATATGTGTCCACCAGTGTATAAAAGGTGGCCAGAAATAAAGAAGTTTTGCTCCATTCCATCTTGAGTTGTAGTCTCCTTCTTGCACCTTTTCACATTACAGAAGCTAGCTTTCACCCCAGGCAAAGCTGCTGTCCTCTCACATCACAGTCATGCAACATAATTGGCATTGTCTGCAGGATCCGCTAGAGATGCGATAGGGCTAGGGAACTCCCGGAGGCTGAGCTGAAGAATGGCCGCCTCCCCCGGAAACATCTGAGAGATTGTTGCTGAAGCTTCCTGATGTAAGTTTGAGAACTCTGTAACGTGAATGGTTCTGTTGCCACGCCATAGTACCTGGGACGTTTCAGGCAGTGCAAGAAGTATGGGGGGAAATAATATGAGTAGTCAGCTTAATTCTTCTTTAGAAGACCAAAATATTGCCATGCTTAAATTGATGATAGCCTCTACTAAAATTCCTGTAAAAACTAGCCTATTAAGGGAGCCCTTTAGAGTGGTGGTTAAACATTGTTATTGGTTTACACCTGATAAAATAGTTCAGCTGAATATGAACGTATGGAAAAAAATAGGGCAAGCTCTGCATTGCGCTCACCAAAAAGGGGAATTCATTGGCAGAGACATATGGGTGGCTTATCAGCTGGTGCATACGGCTCTGGAGCCATTTCAGTCATGTTCTGAGGTATCCTCAGGGCCAGAGGATGAAGCTGATGAGCCACTTCCCCTGCCTCCTCCCTTTGCAACAGAAGAGGAAAGGGGGCAGAGCAGCTCGAGGAGCCCCAGTATGATAATCATATTATTCCAGATCCAGAGCCAGAAAAGCCTGTCTGACCTGCTAAAAAGTATGTAGGTGATCTGATAAGCTTCGATAGTGATGCTGAAAGCTGTCCAGAATTAGTAGATACTATAGATGAGACCAAGAGTAAAGAGTCTGAATTTGAGCATTTTAAGAAAGTGGTGGAAGTTCTTCAAACAATAAACAAGAGACGTTCACTTTTGGAAAAGAAAGGATCTGAAAAACTCTCTTCTAGAGCAGGCTCTAAAGCAGGGTCATGTAAAGATGCAATACCACCATATAAGCCCCCTTCACCTTTTGCTCTGCCATGTCCAATGCCATGGAGGGATGGACCTTGGCATCCAAATGCCCCAGCAGGCATCTATACAATATGGCCCAATCCATCAGATACTAAATTTATTGCTCAATACATTTTCCTTTAGAAATTTCAGAATTGGCAATTGCTAATGAGGATTCTGTAAGAACTGACCAATTAGGCACAAAAGAATCCAGTGCCAATGTCTTTCCCATTTTTAGGCCAATTCAGGAGGATGGACGTCCAGGTCCTCCTCATTGTTTACTAGTCAAAGTAAAATTTTTAAGAACTATGAAAGACTTGGTGTATGCATATGGGCCAACTTCTCCTTTTGTAATTGGGGTTTTACATTCACAATGTACTGATCATATCTTTATACCTGCCAATTGGGAAACTTTAGCCAAAACTACTTTAAATCCTGGTCAGTTTCTACAACATCATGCCTCTGGGTTTCCGGTTAGTCACCTGATGGGATCTGGAGATGAAGCCTCAGTTCATAATCAATTGTGTCTTCCTCATGAAGAATTATTACAAGTAAAAGATGTCTGCATCAGAGCAAAGATTAGAAGAAAAAGATGGTGTAAGACAATTTTTACAAAAATAATTCAAGGAAATAATGAACCATATTCAGAGTTTGTCATTCAATTACAAATGGCAATTGAGAGGTTTATACCAGGAATCGAAGTGCGGCAGATGCTTTTGTTGCAATTATCATTTGAAAATGCAAATTCTGATTGTAAACAGGCAGTAGCTGCAGTAAGAAGTCAGGAAAATGTTACCATTGAGCAATACTTAAGAGTTTGCCAAGATGTAGGTTCAGAGACTTTTCAAGCTCAGCTTAATGCCACTGCCTTAGCAACTGCTATGCAAGTAACTAAACATAAACCTAAATGTTTTAACTGTTGTAAATTGGGACACATCAAAGCTGACTGCCATAAAAGTAAAACTGAAACTGCTTTGGCTGCAAAGTCACAGCCGCTGGGTGTTTGTTGTGTTGTGGAAAAGGTAAACATTGGACCAATGAATATAGATCAATTAGAGATAAAGATTGGAAATTATTGCCTGTCAAAGAGGAGTGAAACTCCATTAACTCCACTAATTCAGGAAACGAGAACCTGGGCTCATCTTGAGGCCCACAGAGAAACAACCCGAGCCCACAAACGCAGTTCCAGTCAGCAACGGTGTAGCCCATGCCCAGATGAATCAGGACAGTCAGCAGAAGTAGTGAAACTACATGTCCAAGATCTTTTTCATGCAACTCAAGGAAAGTACTTCCTCAAGGCATGTTAAATAGCCCCACCTTGTGTCAGTTGTTTGTAGATCAACCTTTAGAAAAAGTTAAAACTTTATTTCCAGAGGGTCTATGTCTACATTATATGAATGATATTTTAATAGCTCATGCTGATAAACTAAAGTTAGATCAGATGTTTAATGCAGTACAAGATAATTGCCAACAATGTGGATTAATAATTTCTCAGGATAAAATATAAAATAAAGACCCCTGGAAATATTTAAGATATAAAGTCACAAACAACAAATTATTCCTCAAAAAGTAAAAATTAGAAGAGATTCATTAAAGACTTTTAATGATTTTCACAAATTGTTAGGAGATATAAATTGGATTAGACCAACTTTAGGAATTCCAACATATGCCTTGAAGCATTTATTTTCTACCTTGGAAGGAGTCCAGATTTAAAAAGCCCCAGGGTATTAACCCTGGAGGCTGAAAAGGAATTGCAATAGATAGAACAACATATCCAATAGTCTCAACTTGATCGAATTGAAAAAACAGAGCAATTCCATTCATATATTTTTCCTTCCAGCCATTCCCCTACAGGTTTATTAGCACAAAATAAGGCCTTTATACAGTAATGTTTTTTACCTAATAAAACTACTAAGAAAATAAAAACTGATATTTATAAAGTTGCAGCCATTATACTTAAGAAAAGGCAAAGATTTAGACAGTTAACAAGATTTAATCCTAATAAAGTTATTGTGCTTTAAATAATTCTCAGATCAATAATTTATTAATTTTTAATACAGAATAGGAAATCACTCTTTCAGATTATTTAGAGATTATTGATAACCATTATCCTCAAGATAAAAGAATTCAATTTCTTGCTCAGCGCCTGTGGCTCAATGGGCTAAGGCGCTAGCCACATACACCTGAGCTGGCAGGTTTGAATCCAGCCTGGGCCCGCCAAACAACAATGATGGCTGCAACCAAAAAATGGCCGGGTGGTGTGGTGGGCGCCTATAGCCCCAGCTACTTGGGAGGCGGACGCAGGAGACTTGCTTGAGCCCAAGAATTGGAGGCTGCTGTGAGCTGTGATGCCACTGCACTCTACCCAGGTTGACAGCGTGAGGCTCTGTCTCAAAAAAAAAAAAGAATTCAATTTCTTAAAAATGCTAATTGGATTTTACCTAAAATACTCAAAAATAAACCAATTGTTTATGCATTAACTTCTTATACTGATGCCAATAAAAAAGGCATGAAAGATTACATAAGAACTGATATTGAAAAAGTAGAACAATCTCCGTATAAATCAGTACAAAAGGCAAAGTTGTTTGCTATTGTTATGTTGTTAACAGATTATAAAAATATGTCCCTTCATATAATAAGTAATTTAATTTATTCCACAATGATAATTCAAAAAATAGAAACTGTTATTCTCAGTAGCACTTCTGAGTTAAACCAATTGTTTATTCAATTACAGAATTTAATAAGAGCTTGATTACAAACTTTCTATATAACTTATATAAGAGCTCGTTCAGATCTACTAGGACCTTTGTCAGAAAGAAATCATGCAATTGACAAATTAATTGGCTCAGTTCTTTCTGCTCAACAAGAGCACAAAGTACATGACTCTAATGCCAAGTCTTTAAAACAAAAGCATAGAATATCTTGGCATTCTGCTAGAACTATAATTAGGTCTTGTCCAACTTGCCAACCAATGTGGCACCGCCCTTGCCACAAGGAGTCAAGCCAAGAGATTTAAAACAAAATCTGGCAAATGGATGTAACTCAATCTCCAGAATTTGGAAAAACTAAATATATTCATCATTCAGTTGATACCTATTACCACTTTTCATGGGCAACTGCATTAACTTCAGAAAAAGCAAATGCAGTCATTACCCATATATTAGAAGCTTTTGCTGTTATAGGAAAGCTGGATACAATTAAAACAGATAATGGGCCAGCATATTTTCTAATAAATGTAAAGATTTTTTCAAGTTACACAATAGTAACCATTTAACTGGATTTCCAGGTAATAGCACAGAACAAGCAATTATAGAAAGATGAAACAGAACATTAAAAGAAATGTTATTAAAACAAAAGGGGTAAGGGCAGTATACTACCCCAAGAAATAGAATATCCTCAGCCTTATTCACTTTAAATTTTTTAAATTTGAATGAAGAAAATGAAACACCAGCTTTTGGATTGTGGTCACAACGCCACCTGCTGACCAACTAGTATATTACAAGGATATTCTTAAAAATGTGTAGCTTCCTAGCCTTTAAGATACCCTGGAGCCGTTCAAACCTGAAGAAGAGGGTATGGTAATAACTAATTATGTTTCAGGAGTAACAGGGTCTCCAACATGCTTTGGACAAAAGTATCATTGTTTAGATATGGCAAATCAATTTTGGTTGAGTCATGATGACCGTCCCTCTCCAGCGGGAGATATTAAAAGGGAAATGTATGTGTTAAGTGCTAATTCCATCTCTAGATTTGTTCCCGGGTGGATTTAGAACTTCCACCCCGTAAGGAATACAGTTTTAAGGAAATAAAAGATTGGATACATTGGACACGTTGTAAAGGTGAAAGAACATACTTTCCCACTCAACACATCTAAAGGTGAGGTGTTTGAATGAGGTCCTAAGGCAACCTTGTTGGATAACACTAAAACTCCAATAGGTTTTCTTCTGCCTACGAATGAACATACTTACCCCATTGAGAAAAAGAAAGTAAGTATCCAAAAGTTAACTGCTATGAGTTGGACTGATGTAGGTTTTTCACCACCAGCACCTGGAATTTATGGGTAAACAAAGAAAAATCAATTGTGGAAAGTGGCTTCAGCTCTACAACTGCTGAAAGCTTGGACTGTTGGATTATATTATCATTACACCACCAATCCTTAATAATGTGGAATGGAGTTTCATATCCAAGAAAAGAGGAGTATACAAGCATGTTTACAACTATCATTTGTCTGGTTGAAAGGAAACATTAATTGGAACAAAAAGACAGGGGAATATTTTGTGCTACATGTCAACTTTATACTTGTATTAACCAATCTGTGAATTTTGATCCTACAAAGGAGCGACTGTATTTGTTGAGAGCCCAAACAGGTGTGTTGATGCAGGTGAATCTGAGTCGTCTGTGGCAGGAATCACCCGCCCTGACAGTGCTCCAGCTGTTAGCTGATCGAATATTGAAATGGTGCAGAAGTTTTATTGGATTTTTAATTGCAGCCATTTTAGGAATTATAGCTGTGACAGCAACTGAAGAGACAGCAGGTGATGCTCTGACTGAAGGAATAAAGCCTCAGAATTTTGTGGCCAATTGGCATAGAACTATGAACAATTATGGACTGCTGAAAAACAAATTAATACTAAATTGTATAATGAGATATCTGATCTTGAACAAGCAGTTGTAATGTTAGGAGATGAATTAGTGAGTTTAAAGAAGCAAGTTAAACTGAAATGTGATTTGAATATGACAACATTTTGTATAATCCCTGTTATGTATAATGAAACCAAGTTTCCTTGGGAAATGATTAAAAAACATTTGTTAAACCATGAAAATTTAACTAAAGAAATTATTAATTTATAACACGAGGTATATTCAACTTTTGAGAAAAAATTGCAAAAGATTGATGGGGATCGGATATTGAAAGGCATAGCTGATGATATGGAACAAATGAATCCTTTGCCTAAAATTCAAGGATTGTCAGTTCTATGGGAACATTAACTATATATTTAATAATTGGGTTAATTTTATATGTAATTTTTAGAAAGGTGAGGCATGCTCAGAAGGAAAATAAACACTATGCTCAAGTGTTTGCTTTGATGATGACAGATATGAATGCCATGTGTCAGAAAAAAGAAAGGGGAAATGTGGGGTAAATTACCCACATATGTGCTCCATTGAGACTGGGAAAGAATAGGTTAACATGACTTTTGCTAACGCAGAAAAAGCAAGAGAGCTGGGCTTCCCCAAGGCATACACAGAGGCTGTTTATTGGAGATAAAAGCCCAGAAACAGAAACTCTGAAGTCATGCAGCCATTAAGCCCAAGAGGTCAGAGGTTGAGAGCCCCCTGCTTGGTGATATGACCCAGAGGTTGACAAGTGTTGAATACATATTGTAACAGCCTAAAGGTCTCAACACCCTGGATAAACAGTCATAAAATCCATTGGAGGATTTGGAGGTTAACTTAATGGGCACATAGAAAACTTAAAAGAATAAGTTCCCCTGCAGCTTTAGATTTTTATTTAGATTTTTTGTACTAACAGATGACACATGTTTTAGAGAGAATATGAAACAGTAAAATAATTTTTTTTTGTGCAGACTTGAAGTCACCACTTAGGTTTAGAATTAAATAGAAGATGTTAGATAATGGTAAATGTTTACATCATTGATTAGATGTGTACGTGACCACCAGTGTATGAGGGGTAGCCAGAAATAAAGATGTTTTGCTACATGCCACTGGAGTTGTAGTCTGCTTTTTCACCTTTTCACATTACAGAGGCGAGCGGGCACCCAAGACAAAGCTGCTGTCTCCTCGCTTCTCTGGTCACACAACAATAGTGATCAAAACAGCATGATAGTGGCAAAAAAATAGAGAAGTAGATGTATGGAACAGAATTGAAGACCAAGAGGTGAACCCAGACACTTATTGTCATTTGATTTTTGATAAGCCTATTAAAAATATAAATTGGGGGAATGATTGCCTATTCAATAAATGGTACTGGGAGAATTGGCTGGAGACCTATAAAAGACTGAAACTGGACCCACAACTTTCTTCTCTAACAAAAATTGACTCTCACTAGTTAAAGGACGTAAACTTAAGACATGAAACTATAAAAATTCATAGAGAGTGCAGGGGAAACACTGGAAAACATTGCCCTAGAGAATACTTTTTGAGGAGGACACCCCTGGCAATTGAAGAAACATCCAAAATACACTACTAGGATCTGATCAAATTAAAAAGCTTCTGCACTGCCAAGAAAACACTAAGTAAAGCAGATAGACAGCCTCAAGAATGGGATAGGACTTTTGCAACTTATATTTCCAACACAGGTCTAAAAACCAGAACCCACAGAGAACTCAAACTTACTACTAAGAATAAAACAGTGATCCCATTTCATTGTGGGCAAGAGACATGAACAGAAGCTTCTCTGAAGAAGACAGGTACACGGTCTACAGAAATATGAAAAAATGCTCATCATCTTTAATCATCAGAGAAATGCAAACCAAAACAACACTGAGATACCATCTAACTCCAGTAAGAGTAGCCTACATCACAAAATCCCCAAACTGCAGATGTTAGCGTTGATGTGGAGAAAAGGGAATACTTCTGCACCGCTGATGGGAATGCAAACTAGTATGTTCCTTTTGGAAGGAAGTTTAGAGAACACTCAGGGACCTAAATGAAGAACTACCATTTGATCCTGCAATTCCTCTTCTAGGTGTATATCCAAAGGACCAAAATTCACTTGACAATAAAGATACTTGCACCAGATTGTTTGTTTCAGCTCAATTCATAATTGTCAACTCATGGAAGAAGCCCAAGTGCCCATCAAGCCATGAATGGATTAATACATTGTGGTATATGTATACCAAGGAGTACTATGCTGCATTAAGAAAATGGAGACTTTACCTCTTTCATGTTTACATGGATGGAGCTGGAAAATATTCTTCTTAGTAAAGTATGTCAAGAATGAAAAAAAAAATATCCAATGTACTCAGCACTACTGTGAAACCAATTTGTAATCACTCACAATTGCATATGAAAAATGAAACACAACTGTAGTCTAGGATGGAGAAGGGAAGCGAAGGGAGAAGGGAAGGGAGAGGGATGGGTTCATAGAGGAAGGGTAGATAGGGGGACTATACCTATGGAGCATAATGCAAGTACAAGTTGGATCTATCAAATGTAGAACACAAATGTCTTAACACTGTAATTGGGTAAAAGAGGTGAAAGCTATATGATTAGTAGCATGTAAGCACTCAAATTTGTAGAAATAATCAACACATTGAATCACATAATGGCATAAATGTATGTATGATCTATGTACAAATGACTTAATAAAAAATTTTAATGCAACAATCCTCAGTAAAGTAATTCAAATAAATTCAATAACATGTAAAAACTATAATATACCATTACCAATTTGAATTTATTACAGATACGCAATGTCTGAAAATCAATGAATGTAGTCCATCTTATCAATAGGATAAAGGAGAAAAATCATATGATCCTACCAGTCAACATGAGACAAGTTTGAAAAAATTCAACAACCGGCTTGGCACCTGTGGCTCAGCGGGCTAAGGTGTCAGCCACGTATACCTGAGCTGGCGGGTTTGAATCCAGCCCGGGTCCACCAAACAACAATGACAGCTGCAACCAAAAAGTGGCCGGGCATTGTGGTGGGTGCCTGTGGTCCCAGCTACTTGGGAAGCAGCGACAAGAGACTCGCTTGAGCCCAGGAATTGGAGGTTGCTGTGAGCTGTGATGCCACAGTACTCCATCCAGGGTGATAGCTTGAGGCTCTGTCTCAAAAAAAAAAAAAAAAATCAACATCCATTCATAGTAACTCTCAGCAAGTCATGAATAGTGGAGAATATCTTCTTCACAATAAATAGTATCTACCAAGAAACCTGAAGTTTACACAGGGCTAGTGGTGAAATAATGAATGCTTTCATCACATATCTTAGTCCACGTTGTGCTGCTATGACAGAATATCTGAGTCTGGGTAATTTATAAGCATAAATTTACTGGCTCACAGTTCTGGAGGTTAAAAAATCTAAGACCATGTCCATTCTCTTCTTTCAAGATGGTACCTTCTACCTTGTACATCCCTTATAGGAGAAATGCTGAAAAACAGAAGGGTCAAGAGACAAAAGGAGATCACATTCACTATTTTATAACAAGATTAATCTTTCTAGTGAAGGTGTTGCCCCCATGGCCGTAACATTTACCCAAGGTTTCACCTCACAACTGTCACAATGGCAACCAAATTTCAACCTGACTTTTGGAGAGAACACAATTCTAAGATAGGGGACAAACTAAGGATATATGCTCTCACACTGTTCTTTAACATAGTACTGGAAGTTGCGTAAAACATAATAAAGGGGATAAAGAAACAAAAGGAATATAGATTGGAGAGGGATAAAAAAATCCGTCCCTATTTGTAAATGAAATTACTATCTATGTAAAAAATTTCATAAAGTTTAGAAAAAGAGCCTAAAAACTTCTGTGTTCAATGAGATCACAGACTATAAGATCAAAGCAAAAGCATAAATTTTACTTCTAGATATTAACCAAAAATATGTAGAAATCAAAATTCAATACATGATACCACTTATGATATATCTAAAGAAAATGAAATATCTATTATCCTAACCTCAACTGGTGTACTACAATCATATGGAGTTAGGACAGATTCCACAAGTTAAGAGATTAGTCCTTTGTGAGACTGCCTTCACTTCAAGATCCCAAGGTGATCCCTACTTGTGATTAAGTGATTACAAATTTAGGGGTTTGATGACTGCCCCAGGTTGGATAATTGGCTATAATAACTCATAAAAGTCAGAAAAGTGATATATTTATTATTACAGTTTCATTATAAATTATATAAATAAAGAAGACCAGACAAATGAAGAGACACATAGAGTGAGGCCCGTGATGGTCTGAAATGCAATTCTTGGGTGACCCTTCGCATGGCATCAGGGCATGTCATCTTCCCAGCACATTGATGTGTTCACCAACCAGGAAGCTCCACGAAGCTTCAGCAGTGTCAAGGGTTTTTACTGGGGTTGCATCACATAAGCATGACTAATTAAATCATTAGCTACATGACTGAAGTCAACCTCCAGACATCCTACCCTCCCTGGAGTTCAGGAGGGGTTAAATTTCAACATTCTAATCATGTGTTTTGTCTTTCTTGTAACCAGCTCCCATCCTGAATCATCTCTTCATTGAAAATTCAGCTGTGATCCAAGGGGGCTCATGAATAACAACAGAACTCTTATTCCTTTGGATATTTCAAGGGTTCTAGAGGTTCCATGTTAGGAACCTGGGACATAAACTACACAAATCTTTATCATTCAATAGGCCACACCCTGATTTTAGGTCACAATTCCCTTGTTACAATTCAATCATACCTATTTGTAGTCGAACTTAACTGATCAGGGACACAGAGGAAAGTATTGCACACAGAATGATTAATGAAAGGGAGTCTGGTGCTCGCTCAGGCACTCAGCGACAACCCACATTTATTGGATGTTTTTATGCACACTGATCAGATAAAAGTATAGAAATCGAAAAAAGGAATGAACAATGATGAAACAGCAGAAACTGCAATGAAAATTCTTTGTTCAACACAGATGCTGCTGGATACACATGTAGTTAATCTAAATTAAACATACTTTATCAACATCAAGCTGCAAGCTTAACCACAATAGTGTCTGGCTGTCTGTACTGACAAAAGTTCCCTAAAACTTGAAGCTTAGCCATAAATAAAAAAGAGAAAAGGACATAGCACCTGTAACCTCTGCAAGTGTCCAACCCCCAGCTTCACCCTGTGAAGCCCTCTGGTTACTTCCTCCTCTGAACATGTCCACAGATAAAGAAGTTTTTCCATCTTAGGGCAATGTTCCTTGGGGAGCACCTGAGGCCATGTCACTTGCTTGGTTGGGGGGCCAGTATCCCTCCATTTCCCCCTTTTTATTTATTGACTTGCACTGCTGTCATAGCCAAAAAGACAGCAGCATTCCTATCACTGGTTCATTTAACTTGTATCAAATTTTTAATTATCACATAAAGAATAAACCAAATCAAACAAAATAAGAACAGAGAGCCAGCAGAAGTTCCAAGCAAAGTATGTATCTTATCAATAGGATTCAATTGAGCTATTCCTTCTGAAATTCCTTTCAGAATTTCATCTCTATTAAGTTTTTCCAATTTTTGCTCAAAAGTTGAGCATACTTGATGTTGTAATTCAATTATATTGGCATTCAAATTCTCATGATTTAACAAATGTTTTTTAACATTACTCCATGGAAACAAAGTTTCATTATAAAACACAGGGGTAACACAATAAGAAGTTACATTCTAATCACATTTTAACTTTAACTGTTTCTCTAAACTATATAACTGATCACCTAATAAAATCACTGTTTGCTGTAAATCTGCTAATTCATTATATATCTCTGTATCAATTTGCTTCTGAGAAATCCAAAGTTTCTCAGCATCATTATGTCAATTAGAAACAAATTTGTCAGTTTTAATGGATTCAATCAATGCTATTCTAGCTGCGGCTGCAGAGGCTGTGACTGCTATAATCCCAAGGATGGCTGCTATCAGAAGACCAATAAATCTCTTCATCCTCCTCTTAACTGCTGGGCAAGGTGAGCTAGGATGGAGATGACAGGGAACTCCTCCCATGGGTGCATCATCTTCACTGGAAGCCAAACTCCAGTCCTGGCCCTGAGTAAAAAGATCCTATCTCAAGAAAAATCAATGTCAGTGAACATATTAAAACAAGTAAATGACCGACAGCTTCCTGAGCAGCTAATTTCACCAGTTTTCTCATTCCAATTGACCTCTCCAACCAGCCATACAAATGGTAGCTTAACAAATGCTTGTATGAAATGTGCATCCCTCCATTTAAAATGGAACACATATTGGAACGTCACCCCTGCTACAGTAGCTTTATTCGTGTAAGCTCCTTTCCATGCATTTAGCCCCCAAAGAGCCACTCTATCTTCCATAAATCTGGCTGTGGAGAATATCCAACAATCCCAGGAGAAGGTGGTGAAAATCCACTTTCATGCCATGCTATTTCTTTTACAGAGGAGTAAAGAATAACTGTGAACTTTTTTTCATGTGCCAAAATACTCACTCTTAACCCAGATTTTTCAGACACGTATGCTAGAGGTCTCCAATCTATTATCGGGCCAAACTTTGTTTGTCTTAAGATATACAAGTAATCACCTTGACATTTAGTTCAATGTATCCATTCATTAATATCCAAAAAAGTATGGGGTTTACAATGAGGTAAAAGAGACAAAAAATTATGATTAGTTGAAACAAATTTAGTAAATGTCATACTAAATATGACAGTAAATAATGTTTAGTAAATAATAATCAGAAGTTCCATTTCATTTTTATTATCATTATTTTTTATAATTTTATTGTTTTATTATTAAATAATAGCTGTGTACAATAGTGCAATCAAGGGGTACAATGTGCTGGTTTGATATATAATCTTAACTATTTTCATCAAACTGATTAACATAGCCTTCCTGGCATTTTCTCAGTTATTATATGAAGACATTTGTATTCTGCATTTA
>CAUYON010144003.1:0-10446 GCA_963573935.1 Arctocebus calabarensis
CCCACACCACCCCTGCCCTCCCCGCCGCTCCTCCGACCTTAAAGTGGAGATCTGAGATGACCAGGGTAAAGTGGAGAGAGACGACCAGGGTAAAGTGGAGATCTGAGATGACCAGGGTAAAGTGGAGATCTGAGATGACCAGGGTAAAGTGGAGAGAGACGACCAGGGTAAAGTGGAGATCTGAGATGACCAGGGTAAAGCGGAGATCTGAGATGACCAGGGTAAAGCGGAGATCTGAGATGACCAGGGTAAAGTGGAGATCTGAGATGACCAGGGTAAAGTGGAGATCTGAGATGACCAGGGTACAGTGGAGATCTGAGATGACCAGGGTAAAGTGGAGAGAGACGACCAGGGTAAAGTGGAGATCTGAGATGACCAGGGTAAAGTGGAGAGCGGCACCCCGCCGGGCTCTGGGTACGAGCGCTGAAAGCCTGTCAGCTCAGGGAGGCAGAGCCAGCAGGAAGGTCATCCCAGGAGTCGGGGAGGCACGGGCAAAAATCTGGAGACAGGAAGGATTAATTCCTGGTAATCTAAAATCCTTCTCTAGATAATGTTTTCACTTCCATTGAACAACCACAAACATCAAGTTAGGTGAGCGCTCCAGGGCAGTGGTTGTGATCACTGCTGGACTGTGAAACAAATGAGAAAGAGAATAGCAGTTAAAGATCGACGTGTAGAAGCTGAGTGACAGGTACATACACGGCGGAGCAGAGCAGCGAGACGGACCAAGACATTAGCCGACCTGCCCCCTGCTCGTAATATTTCCTGCAACGTGACAGCAGGTGGCACAAGTATTAAAAACAGGTCAATGCTGCCCATGAGCTGCCCCTGGACATTCTGATGCCACTGTACAAAGAAACGTCACATATTTCCATGTTTATTTCTTTTTGTAATATTTCTTCTTTAGTATAAAGAGAAAAGAAAAACTAGAGCAAAGGCCAAGAATGTCCATTGTCTAAAATTTGAGGAAAATAATAGTAAATACTTGTTTGGCATACAATGTTTAAGGAAGCAGAATGAAACTCATTTTCACACTTTTGTTTATAATTTTTTATTGATTATTATATCAGCCAAGCAATTTATGGCAGTAAATATATCAAATGATAACATTGAAGTGCTGGAAAAGTAATCACACAATCTAGTCCTCTTTCCTTTCTATTATGGTGTATTCTGCTTCTTATTGATATGTAAGTTCTCTAGATAATGCTATTTTCCTTATTATATATACAGGACATAGTATCTCCATTAAGAAGGGTTTAATTGAAATAGCGATTCATGCTTAAGAGCATGGGCTCACAACTGAAAGATGGGAATCAGATTTGTCCTTGTGACTCACCAGCTGTGTGTCCACAGGGAAGTTAATATGTCACTCTGGGCCTTGCTTTACTGAACATCAGAGGTGCAGCGTGGAGTTCTGCTGAAAACCCTCGTGTCCCAGAGGGAATGAGGCAACCTTAAAAGACACCAACAGCTCTCACCCTCCAGACGGGTGAGACGCTCACTGTGGGACGGTGGGAAGTGGGGTGATGCTTGATGGTGGGGTCAGGGCACCCCCCTGCTGGGCCGGCAGAATCCACCGTGAGAAGAGAAACACTGTAAGGGGAGTTATTAGGTGACCCTCACATTATGCTTCATTATGCTCCACGTGGAGATTTTATTACAGTAAGACAATGAAGCAATAAAATTAGTCCATAATCAAAACAAAACCAGAAAAAATGGAAACAAGGATAAAAATACCTTGTATATTGAACAGTAACAAAAATTTCCAACATTTATAAAGCATTTCTTGTTGAAATCATCTGAAAATGAAGCCTGCCATGCTGGAAGAAGCTGCAGTCTTCCGAAGGCGATGATGGAGAATGAGGTGCTTTTACAGAAGCTGGTCCTTGATCCTCGGCTCAGCTCCTTCCTTTCTCCCTTGAGAGGTGAGAGTTTATTGTAAGTGGCTTGTGCTCCGATGCCCTGTAGTGTATCCAACTCACATCAGGAGCCTGCAGCGACTCACGTTGACAAAGGAGCCCTGGAGGGAGACTGCTCCATTACGTTAATCTGATCCTGTCAGAAGATGGGAAACACATTCTTTTCGTTGCATTTGTTCACCCACTCCACTGGAGAAAAAGTGCAAACACACCTTTCTTGGAAGGTTTTGGCACAAGGAATAAAGAGGCTTGACGCAGAGTCTGTGCTGGTGAATGGAGGAACTCAGCGAGGAGGAGTCCTCCTGAGCAAACCTCGGACCCATATTCAGTATCACAAAGCAGAATAAAAGTAGTTAAAAGTTACTTATCGGACATCAGCACTATACACGGGGAACATGGAAAGTGTCAGATTGAATGCCTCCAACTTGGTTTTGCAAAATCTCAGACCTTAAGAAAGACCTCTGCCTCTAGTGTCGAGAGACCTTTGGAATCTAGAGAACCTTTACTGTGACCTTCAGGCCTGGGGAGACCTTCACACCTCACATGTGCATCCTCCCTTGGAGGTCAGGTTTCTCCTCATCTGCATGTACACAGCTCCCAGGCCATTCTCGGGATGTTCTCCAGCAGAAAGCCAGTCATATGCTAAAGATCAGGGCACGCTTTTCCGGACACTTTCTTCCAGGAGGCTTCTCATCAATCAGCTTTTTAGCAATGGGCGGAACAGAAATTCAAGAGGGAGAGACCAAAATCTTCTGACACTGAGGAAAGTCTACATGGGAAGATGTGTTTTATAATGCAAAAAAATGGAAAAAAAATCAATGAAGGATTGCACGGTTTGCAGCAGAAGAAACAATTCTCTATGGCGAGACTTGCAAGAGGAAGCCTGGACTTCATCCTGGGGTGGTGTCAAGAATTGTCACGCTCAAAAGATTCTAAACAAAGTAAAAAAAAAACACTTCATTTATTTTATGTAATCTGAAATAGACAATTTATCAGGTGAGTCCATATTTATGTTTTCCTCTTTAAAAACTGTAGCATAATTACGAACAATCTACCAACCTCTTTCCTGCCCCAAATAAACAAGAGCTGAGGAGTGTGAGGGTGGCAGAAAAATGGGACTGGAATTAAGAAAAATTTAGCATCTTCTCACAACCCACACAGCTGAATAAAAGGGAAGTTTTTTTCTATTCCTGCAAACTGGATGTTTGAAGATTATAACTATCAAGAAAAAAACCTAAAAATCAAAACCTTTGAAACATTAACTAATAATAATCTGACCTAAAGGAATAGATAGTACATGTAACCATTTTTTCCTAACAAATACAAAACATAGAAATATGACCAAAATATACAGTTTATTTTATGTTGTTGAAGTTTTCTCTTTCATAGTCTAACATTTTACTTGATTTTTCTTCTACATATCACCAATGGAAAAGAAGCCCTACTCTGTACCATAATTTAAAGAGCCAAATTTGAGGACCCTGACCCAGAGCCACACCCAAGAAACCTTGAGCACGGAGACTCACGATGGTGGGGTTACGATTTTGTTTTATGCATTTCAGGGAGACAGGAATTACATTTAAACTCATAAATCAAAACATGGAAGGGATACATTGGTTTTGCCTGGAAAGGTGGGATATCTCAAAGTGGAGTGGGCTTACAGGTTACACGTGGGTTTAAACATTTTTCAGTTGACAATTGCCTAAAAGAGGTGGGCTCTGACAGACCAAGAGTCAGTGAAAAGGAGAGCTGAGTTAAGATGAGGGTGTGTGTAGAGACAAACTATAGGACATGTGTCCAGACCGGTGGTCTGTCGTGCATATTGAAGACCTGCAGGTGTGTCTTACAGAGCCTTAGGCCTGTTAGGGAGTTACCCAGGACGTCTTTAAGAAAGGAGGGGCATGAAGAGGCAGGTCTGACCCCCTTTCTCATGGCTAGCAATTCAGTTTTAGGGATCCCCATAGCCAAGAAGGAGGGTCAGTCAGTCAGCTTCTGGGTGGGGTCAGCCTTAAGATTTTATATTAGTTCAAAAACTTTGACATTTAATAAAATATTAAAATTTATGAGGCTTTCACACTTTTATCAACATTGTTTAATGTTGATGCTTTAAGGAGCCTTTACCCATATCCTCACCACAGGGCTAGTGGAATCAGCCCTTGGATTTGTTAGACTTCTTAAATTTTGTCAGTTAGGAAAAACTGAGATTTAATATTCAGTTACAGTTCTAAGCAAAAATGTTAGTATATATAAATGGTTAATATTAGTAGTGATGAAAAATTTATTGGAAGTTTGTCAAAACTTTGTCAGGTTTTTCCACATCCTTCACTAAAAAACATTATGGCTTTCAAAAAACATGTAAGAACATAAAGAAAAATACCAGTAAGAGCAAATTCAAAATAATGTACAAATGACAGGAAATAAATTATCCTAATATGACATTAGGAAGGGCTCCTAACAGTTCAGCAGAAATGGCTCAGTTGAACGTATGAGCAGCCTGACAGCCGGCGTGGGGAGCACACGGTCAGCCCCTCCACCTGCCCAGGAACAGCCCAGTTCCAGGTAAGAGCAGCCTGTCGGCCGGCGTGGGGAGCACACGGTCAGCCCCTCCACCTGCCCAGGTTCTGTTCCTAATTCCCCCTGTCTTAATGTCTTATGCTGGTTTTTTTTCCTATCCACACGCTAAATGTAAATATTTTTGGCAATTCTGCCATTACACCTGTTTCTCTTTCAGTACACTGTACATTTGACCTTGACAATTTTTCTACATCCATAGTTCTTGTATATTTTTGCCTCTGCAATAACTTTGAATTATCTCCTTCCCCACTGCTTCCATCTAAATATAGACCCTCATCAGCACACGCTTCGCTGCTGCTTCCTGACTGACTCCCAAGTTTCTCTCCCTCCTCCACCCTAGCTCTTCCATTAAAGTGGTTTTGCCACAACATAAATACAAAGAGAGCATCACTATGTTTCAAACCAATTAGTGGTTTCCCGTTAATTATCGGATGAAGTCCAGCTTGCTGAGCAAGGCAGAAAACTTCCTTCATACCTGTAATCCCCAGTCTTCAGACCCAGCCCCCACTTTTGTTAATCCTTCCACATGGAACATTCCAGTTGTCAAGGCTTGCGGTGCTTCTGGAGGAGCAGAGAGCAGGGTCAATGTTCACTCCGGAAATGTTTTCTTTTCCCTGTTTGCTTGGAAAACTCGTTCATTCTTAGAAACTTTGTTCACATGGCACCTCCTCTAGAAAGTTTGTCATTTCTCCTCAGATAAAAGCACAATGATTATTGTCTTCTGTCTATTAACACTGGATATTTTAATACTCCGTTAAATTTCCTATTTGCAAGCATGTTTTCCCTTTTCTGGACAATTAGGAAAAACGACCGCGTGGGCCTCCCTCATCCCTGACCCCGCGGCGGAGTGCCCAAGTGGAATGGAGCGTGACAGCAGGTTTGCACACGGAATAGAGAGATCCATCTACTCATTTCCAAAAACACGTTTGCAATCAACAGCATTTCTCAGTGAGATGTGGATTCTTGAACAGAAGTTGGTGTTTTGTTTGTTTGTTTTGTTTTTTTTGAGATAGAGCCTCAAGCTGTCACCCTGGATAGAGTGCTGTGGCATCACAGCTCACAGCAACCTCCAATTCCTGGACTCAACGAGTCTTCTGCCTCCGCCTCCCAAGTAGCTGGGACTACAGGTGCCCGCCACAATGCCGGGCCATCTTTTTGGTTGTAGCCATCATTGTTGTTTGGCAGGCCCGGGCTGGGTTTGAACCCGCCAGCTCAGGTGTACATGGCTGGTGCATTACCCCGCTGAGCCACAGTCACGTTTGAACAGATTCAGACGGATTCAAAGGCTATTCCTTTAAAATGAAAGGAAGGTAAAGTTGGGTTGTAGTTCATTCCTTTTCCAGGACATGCGCCCTCACCCTTACCTTGTCCCAATATGTGTACCCTCATGCTAATCCAAAAGAAATTTTTTTTGACGCCTTGAAAAAAAATTGCGAAGTCTGATGGCCAGATATTAGTAGTTGTATCCCTAATTTAAAAAAAAATCAAGTTGTCATGAGGTATAAAAATGCTCCCAAGAAGAACGAACCCCCCATAATCTGGAGTGCAGCGAGCTGGTTTCCACACTCGAATCAGCACGGTCGCCCTGCGGGGGGTATCAGCACTTTCCTGATGAGGCAGCTGTCCGAGAAGAGTTGCAACGTGACCACATTAGTCCACACTGAAGAAACATTCACAACGTCGATACTGAGGAAACTGGCCATTATTAACTCGCAAGACAACGTTGAATTAAGCATCTGTGTGCACATCAACACTTTCACACAGTTTGCAGATCAACACCTGCAGTAATTCTTGCTTTCCTCAATGTTGGATATGCTTAGATTAATGCAGTCCTGCTGCAAATAACTGCTGTCTCTTACATTTTCTCAGTATGTGTGCACTTGTGCAATTAGGAGCAATAGCCCAAAATTGATTATAAAAAGAAAGTAAAGGACTTCCCCCACCCCACATACACCCCGAGGAAGGCGTGCAGGATCATCTGTGCTATGACTGCCGTGCTCCGGACAGAACCTGGACCTCAGCTATTGCAGTCCAGAATTTCAATTATGTAACTATATCCATTTCTCCTAAGCTCTCAGGTGTTTTATCAAGGCAATCAAAATTACCGAAGAACAGTGCCCAGACAGGAATATAAAGTTACTGTTGCCTATGTGTTTAAACTGGTTCAAGCTCCCATTCCTTCTCAGGACGTGGCCTCTCGGAGCCAGGTACTTGGATTGTTCAGCTGATAGTCCTGGGTTTCCATGGTAAGCTCATTTTTGAGGCACATAGCAGACAAAAGATACCAAAAGCAAACAAACCAACCTATTCTCCTAACTATAAAATTTAAGCTATGCTTCTGTCTCCCACTCTTGGCTTCAAAACTCATCCTTAATTTCCTGCCATCCTGAAACCTTCCCATCCACCTGGTGGGATCACCACCCTGCTTCTCCACTGCAGTCTGCCCGTGACCTTCAGAAGCCTGGATCGTCCCACATATAGCAGTGCCTAAAATCTCCCCTCACCGCCCTCTCCTGACATGTTCTTGGACTCATTTCTTGTCGAGGAGAGGGTAAGTGAGATGGGATCCGAGTTAAGGGGTCAGAATTATTTAAGCTAGGTAGAAGTTTTAGGACTTTTGCTACTGAAAGTGGTGTTACACTAATGCAAATACATACTGATGACTATGGTGGCGTCTCTTCCTACAAACTCTGTGAGATTTCTCAGTCCCCTCCCTTTCTCTTTGAAGATTGCCACAATCTCCTTTCCCTTAATGAGCTGTCACAGCCCACTGATGCCACCGCTTGTCAGGACCTGGGACCAGCCAGGTCTCGCCCAGCTTAACTAGGTTCCCACGCAGACCGCTATGCTACCTTGCTCAGGAACAATTTCTCTTAGGTGCCTACGGGCTATCTACTTCACCAGGAGAGGGAGAGACAGAGACTTAGAGGAACTAAAGAAGTCTTAGAATAGATAGATCTGGCTCAGCGCCTGTGACTCAGCAGGCTAAAACACCAGCCACATACACCTGAGCTGGCAGGTTTGAATCCAGCCCGGGCCCGCCAAACAACAATGACGGCTGCAACCAAAAAATGGCCAGGCATTGTGGTGGGTGCCTGCAGTCTCAGCTACTTGGGAGGTGGGAGCAAGAGACTCGCTTGAGCCCAGGAATTGGAGGTTGCTGTGAGCTGTGATGCCATGGCACTCTATCCAGGGTGACAGCTTGAGGCTCTGTCTCAAAAAAAGAATAGATAGATATTAGTCTTTAGCAGAGCTTGGTAATCTTCAGCAGAGAGATGTCGTGCTGGCGTTCTGCAGGCAGGAGAGGAGACAGTCAGAGTAAGCGGGTCTGTGATAGAATGCGCATGCTCCCGACCGCCTTCTCCTCTAGCCTAATATAAGGCTGATCTCGTGCCTCTCAACACCACAGGTGTAGAGACTGCCAATTCACCACTGCTCTCATCTCGGGAGCTCTCATGCTTGTTAGGAGAGCTAAATCCCTCTCCATGCCCTTTCCACCACGGTGTTCCATATTGAGCTATACAGGTATTTCTTATAACTCTCACTCCTCCTAGCCATGGGCTATACAGGCTGCTCCAGAGCCCTCTCTCCACCGGTCTACAGAGTTAGGACTTTTCAGTCACTGTTCAAACATAAGCACTTCTAGATCCTGGTTCATATGTTGAATACTTAACCCCCAATGTGACCGTATCTGTACACAGGGCCTATCAAGGAGGTAATGAAGGTTAGAGGAGGCGCTAACTGTGGGTCCCTAATCTCACTGAACCCGGGTCCTCGTAAGAAGGGGAAGACACACTGTGGGTATCTCTCTCTTTACAAGACCCAGGGGGAAGGCCACGGAGGGCCTTAGAAGGAAGGTTGCCGGTGTCTGCAGCTGGGGAGAGAAGCCTCCACAAAAAACAACTCTGCCAACATTTGACCTTGGACTTCCAGCCTCCAGAACTGTGAGAAAATAAACATCTGTGGTTGAAGCTACCAGTGCTTTGTTGTGAAACCACAAGTGACCAACACACGTCTGATCTTCATTTCTCTGCTGTTGCCCACCTGGTCCCTTTACCGGAGATTGTTGTGTGACACTTCTCCATCTTGCCACAGAGAAGGCACCCTGGGTTTTAATAGGTTATGTCCACTTTAACCTGCCATTCATTAAATTATAATAAAATTTGGGAGGACTCAAGATACAGAATTATAAGAAAGCAGTGACGCAGTGGGAATTTGATGTGAAACACCCAGGGTCGACACACTGTATGCCTTGACTCTGGAAAACTATTCCCTGAGCAGAAAAATGTTGACAAACCTATGTGATTGTGTTTATGGAAAAGTGTCCCACAGACAGGACACTGTCAGGGAGGGTGTTTATCATAATAATTAAGCAAGAGATATTAGCATAAAACCTTCCTTAAAGTTTGCGTTATTACTAAAGGCAACGACATTTTGATGTAACCAAAAGTTATACAAACAAATAGCATATAATATATAGAGAGAGAGAAAATGAAGAAAACAGAAAATAGACCAGATATATTTACAACTAGAATTTATCATCTGCAGGGCGCGTCCTGCTGTCTGGCCACTGATAACTGTTCTCCCTTCACGCTGAGAACACTCAGTAAGTGTCTGTCAAGAGAATGGACATTCTGGGTCAGCACAGGGCAGTGGAAATTATTCCAATGACAGAACCCACAAACTTTGCAGTGCATCAAAACTCCCTAAAAGCTCAGGCTTATTTTTTTTTTAAATTAGTAAAGTTAAAGGATGAAATTTAGATTTTGCCTACAAATATGAACACTCGTAAGACCCCTGAACAGAGAATGGTTAAACAAATTGTGCCTGAGATGGTCCTTGGTGGGGACAGTCTCTGAGTGAGGACTATGACTTATCTTAAATGTTACATGACAAAAGAATAAAAAAGAACTGATGTGGTACAATGAGTTGCATTGTACCCCATAAGTACATTAATGTATACAGCTATGATTTAATTTTTTTATTTTTAATTTTTTATTAAATAATAGCTGTGTACATTAGTGCAATCAAGGGGTACAATGTGCTGGTTTCATTTACAATCTGAAATGTTTTCATCAAACTGTTTAACATAGCCTTCATGGCATTTTCATTTTTTTTTTTCCCTTAGTGGTAAGACAGAATTTATTTACAGAAAAGAATACAGAAAACACTAAAGCTCCTGGTAGAGAGAGAGAGAGATGGGGAGAGAAAAGCTCTCTCAGTTTCTCTCCCCGTCTTTCCCTGTCTCCCCCTTTAGGCTTTTAGTCTTCGGGTATACATAAGTGTGTGGGTTCATTGGCCAGGAAACGAATGAACACAGTCCTTTCTGCTGGGGGCAAGGTGAATGAATGTATCAATGAACGAACACAGTCCATTCATGGATGAGGCCTAGGAAATTCACATGAAATTGACATAGGCATAGGAAATGGGGGTTCCACATTTAGTTCTAAGTGTAAAGTGAAGGAGACACCAAGGCACTGGTGTCTCCTCGGCAGTTGTCCAGACTTTTTGTCTATTGGAGCCTCTGGTGGGAGTTGGAGGTCCCCCTCCTTGCCTGTCATCCAGCCCACTGGCTCTTCAACTGGCTGCCACAGCACCAACACCACCAAGGAGGAGGCGGCAGGTTCGCCAGCTCCACTGAGCTGGCTAGGGCGCCAAATGTCCTGCATCAATTCTCCGTCTCAGAGTAGAAACTCTAACTGCTGTTAGGGAAAAAGGGCGAAGACTCGATCTAACTGCTTCCTACTGAATCGGGCGATGGTAGGGGGCAGTTAGGGTTTCTCCAGAGGGAGAGTGATACAGGGGTTCATTGACTGGAACCATCTTTATTGTGTGTGGCTTGATGACATTTCTGGAAAACATAAATCTGATTAGTATAATCAGTAATAGGCAAAGGTAGAACAGTGTCAGGTCAGAAGCACTTATTCAGTGATGCTAAAAGAAAACCATATTA
>CAUYON010144004.1:0-37468 GCA_963573935.1 Arctocebus calabarensis
GGGCGCCTGTAGTCCCAGCTACTTGGGAGGCAGAGGCAGGAGAATCGCTTGAGCCCAGGAATTGGAGGTTGCTGTGAGCTATGATGCCACAGCACTCTATCCAGGGTGACAGCTTGAGGCTCTGTCTCAAAAAAAAAAAAAGAAAAAAAAATGACAAAAGAATAAAAATGGTATGCAAGAAAAATCTAACACATAAGAAGGCAGTAATAAAGGAATAGAGAAACAAAAAAGTTCTAAGACACATAAAAGATAAATGTGAAATTATAGATGTAAATCCTGCCTTATCAATAATTACATTAAACATAGATTGATTAAATACTCCAATCTAAAGCAAGAGATTGTCAGAGGGATAAAAAGACATGATCCAACTATATTATATCTACATGAGAGTCATTTTATTTATGTATTTATTTATTGTTTTTTATAGAGACAGAGTCTCACTTTATGGCCCTTGGTAGAGTGCTGTTGCATCACAGCTCACAGCAACCTCCAACTCCTGGGATTAGGTGATTCTCTTGCCTCAGCCTCCCGAGTAGCTGGGACTACAGGCGCCCGCCACAATGCCTAGCTATTTTTCTGTTTTTGCAGTTCGGCCAGGGCTGGGTTTAAACCCGCCACCTATGGTATATGGGACCTGTTCCCTACTCGATGAGCCATAAAACTTGTTTTATTTTATTTTAACTTTTCTAGAGATAGGGTCTTACTCTGTTGGCCAGGCTGAAGTGCAGTGACCTGATCATAGCTCACTATAACCTCAAATTCTTTTTTTTTTTTTTTGAGACACAGCCTCGAGCTGTCACCCTGGATAGAGTGCTGTGACATCCCAGCTCACAGCAACCTCCAATTCCTGGGCTCAAGCCAGTCTCCTGCCTCCACTTCCCAAGTAGCTGGGACTACAGGCCCCCGCCAAAATGCCCGGCCATTTTTTTGGTTGCAGCCATCATTGTTGTTTGGCGGGCCTGGGCTGGATTTGAACCTGCCAGCTCAGGTGTACATGGCTGGTGCCTTAGCCCGTTGAGCCATAGGCACTGAGCCAACCTCAAATTCTTTAATTCAAGCAGTCCTTCTCCTGCCTCCTGAGTAGATGGGACTACAGGTATGTCCCACCAGATCTGGCTAATTTTTTAAAAATTTGTGTAGAGATGAGGGCTCATTATTTTATCCAGGCTAGTCTTGAACTTCTGTCCTTAGGGAGTTCAGCCTCCCAAAGTGCTAAGATTACAGTCATGCGCCACTGTATCCAGCTGAGTTCATAATTTTTCATCCTCTTTGCTGATTTCTGTCTTTTAATTGGGGTTTTAGACCATTTACATTTAATGTTATTATTGATATCTTAGGACTTAACACTTCCATTTTGTTGTTTTCTAGTTATCTTTTCTGTTTTCATTATTATGTTTTTTCCCTTATCTTCCTATAAGTTACTTGAACACTTTTCAGAATTCCATTTTTCTTATTATAGTATTTTTTACTATATTTCTTTGATTAGCTTTTTGTGGTTGCTCTAATTTATTACATTAATATGTACATACCTGATCATAGTTTTATTGTGTTCGTATATCTAAAACACAATTTTATGCAGAAACTATTTTCAAACATAAATTTTTTTTTCAGTGTGTGAAGGGCATGGATGGATTTCATTTATTACCCTATATCTACCCTATTTAATTTGTGGTAAAATATAAGCAAAACATAAAAATGCCTATTTCTGCTACCCTGTGATATAATTCTCCATTGTGAATAGTGATAAAGCTAATGAAAACTCTAAGCCATCACCTACTCTACCTTTCCATATTGCTGGTATTTTACAACTCTTATTGTTTGTGAAATCTCAACACATGTAAGATTCTCCTACAAATGGTACAGAATATCAAGAGGGTGCAGGATTAACCTCACTCCCCACACTGGTGC
The DNA here is from genome assembly GCA_963573935.1 of Arctocebus calabarensis. Taxonomy (NCBI): domain Eukaryota; kingdom Metazoa; phylum Chordata; class Mammalia; order Primates; family Lorisidae; genus Arctocebus; species Arctocebus calabarensis. The sequence continues at coordinate 1,909 of CAUYON010144004.1, forward strand.
CTCAATGTTACAAAAATTAGAAAATGATGCAGGCAATGACAACCCGTTGGGACTGATCCAAGCTGGACCAGTGCTCCAGAGAATTCCATGCCACAGCAGGTTACATGATAGCGAGGCTTTAGTTACCTAGCTTGCACAAATACTCATACCTGATCTTCAAATCTGGTACATCACGCACTTTATTTGGATGAAAAGTAAAAGTGGTAAAGGTTCTCTGTAATTCATCTGTAATTCACACAGGCAGATACTGACCTCAGATTGTTAAGTGATCCAGATTTTTTTGACCTCAGATTGTTAAGTGATCCAGATTTTTTTTTTTTAGACAGAGTCTCACTATGTTGCCCTCAGTAGAGTGCTGTAGCATCATAGCTCACAGCAACCTCAAACTCCTAGGCTTAAGTGATTCTGTTGCCTCAGCCTCCCAAGGAGCTAGGACTATAGGCACCACCACAATGTCCAGTTATTTTTTGTTGCAGTTGTTTAGCTGGCCCCAGCCAGGTTGGAACCCACCACCTTCAGTGTATGTGACTGGTGCTATAACCACTGTGCCGTGGGCACTGAGCCAGTTTTTCTTTTAATTATGATAAAAAAAACATATGAACCATGATAGAAGCTTAGGAAAAAGTTTAGTCAAATATACAGATACTAACTGTTCACTTAGTCATTAAGTAGAGCTGTGAAAAAGGATCATTTTCAAATAGAAAAACTAAAGAACACAGGAATTCCTATCACAGGAATTTTCTTCACTGCAGAAGCTGAGCTGTTCTAGTAGGAGATATCTTCACTCGAGTGGAAAATAAACACCATGGCTAAAGGCTCTGCTGAATACTTAAAAAAATCTGATAAGATTCATCCTTGTCATTTTTCCAGCATTGCTATAAAATCCTTATAATACATTCCGAAGGAAACCCAGCCCTTCCAAATCTACAGTCACTCTGCTCTTAAATTCAATTCACAGAACTGCTGAAAAAATAGACATTTCTATCTAAAAGTAGAAAAAAAGTTTGTATAGAAGGTATTTCTGTTATACAAGTATATATTACACGCTTGGGGCAGTAACAGGTCCGAAAAGCCCTTCTCAACCACTAATACTGTAAGCCTAGGAGGGAAGGAAGAGTCTAGCAGGTGGGGTCTGGTTCCTACTTGATCTGAGAGCTTCCATCAGTCTCTTATTCTGTTGCTGGAACTTCCAGCTGACTTGGCTCAGCTGATTCTTATATCACTGGGCCTTCTGACTCACTCTGATCAATCAACTGGTTATTAATCACAAGTCCTGTACATGGTCTAATAACTGTGAATTTGATAAACTCAGCAGAATCTAAGATCCTTCTCTTGGAGCTGATTTCCAGGTAGCTGGGGGTTTTGAATGACACCCCAGGAGCCATGCCATCCACTTCCACGCAGCCAGGGTTAATTGTGATTTTCCCATATGGAACTTTCACAGGGAAACCCATACCAAGAGCTTCACCAAATTTTCGCCTGAAGAGGTCATTCACTTGCTCTCTTAGCTATCTAGCTTTTTTAACTTTTTTTTTTTTTTCAATTTTTGGCCGGGGCTGGGTTTGAACCTGCCACCTCCGCATATGGGGAGGGCCCCCTACTCCTTTGAGCCACAGACTCTGCCCTAGCTTTTTTAACTTTTGACAGTCTTTCATTATCATCATGTGGAATTGTCACTTGAATCATGTTAAGATCTTGAACACCTGATGCAGAAGTATTAACACCAGGTGATGAATTTATTTTTCTGGTGGAGGAGGTGCTCTCCTTAATTGCCGTCTCAAACATTTCAGGCTTTAATAATGAACTTAAGTTTGGCTTTGTTTCTAAGGATCTTCTCCAGCCTTGAAATGCCAAAAGCAAATGGTCTTCAGAATTGCACACTCTCCATTAAGTCTTCCACGTAAAAGTCTTCTGGGAAAGATTCAAGTAATGCAAACAGCACCTTCACAGCTTGTTTAAGGCCAAGAGCTTCACCGCATTTTTCATTGAAAAGATTATCAACTTTCTGTTTTAAGTCTGTAGTTTTGGCATTCCAGGCCTTAAAGGAAAATTCACTCCCTGGAGGCTTAAAAGGAACATTAGAACCATTAGTCTGGGGAGGGGCTCGAACAGCTGAGATTTGAGGATTGTTGTTATTGGGGCCTTCCACAGTGACTCAGTTGCAGGAACCTTTGAATTGTTCTCAGAGCTGCGTGGTCTTTTCGGGGACTGCAATGCTTTAGTGGTTTTTTTACTAGCCATTCCAGGAGGCAAATAGAAAAACTAGTTCAGGGTTTTTTAACAACAAACTTGATCTTATTACTCCCACAAACAATCCTTTCAACGTGGTGGAATTCCAAACCAGGTAGGGCTTCTAAAGGGAATTCCTTCAAGCAAGCCTTCTCCATAAAGGAATGCAGGATTTGATTCAAACACAGGATGTGGAACTTTTACTGCCTCGGTGAGTCCAAGAACTTGAGCAAATTAAAAATTAAAAATCTCTTCCACTTGCTTCTGTAACTTGGTAGTTCTGACATTCCAATATTCTTTGACTGTCGTATTGGTTGTTGGTTGAGTAACTTCAGTTGTGCTGTAAGTCAGAAGTTCTGGTCTTTTAACAACAAATTAAATACGATTGCCCACTTGAATGATTTTTTTTCCAGCCGTGGATGCCATACCATGAGGGGTTTTCTGGTGGTCCTTCCACATACAATTTTTTTTAGGACAGCTGCCCTTTATTAGGGCATCTTCGGAGGACTAGCAAATCAGCGGCCTATCTGGGGCCAGACCACGGCTCTCTCGGACTCCAGGGAGAAAAGCCACACGGGGGTCAGGGAGTTTCGTGGAGCTGAAAGCAGAGTGGGTTTCTCAACGTCAAGTGCAACTAGCCCTAAGGGGCCGAGGGGAGGCTCTGAGGCCCAGGCCCAGCTCAGAGGGTCATCCTTGCGGGAGACCACGCGGCGGGGGAGGTCTCCGCTGGGCTGTCGCCCCAGGGCAGCTCCGGGGGTCTGCGGGCCTCAGGAGCAGCAGCCGGAGCTCTGGTTGCTGGAGCGCTGGGACCTCTGGCTGTCGCCCCCTCGGCAGCCGCAGCCCCGACGCCGGCGGCGCCTGAGCGGGAAGCAGCCGCAGCCGGAGTGACCGCAGCAGCCGCTGTCGCAGCCGGAGTGGCCGCAGACTCAGCCCGAGTCGCCGCAGCAGCCGCTGTCGCAGCAGGAGGCGGCGGCGGTGGGGGCAGGCGCGGGCGCAGGGCACGCGGCGGAGCCCCCGAGGACGACCCTTCGGAGAAGCCTTCGGCTGCCGAGCTCCGCGGGGAGGACACGCGGGGCGGCTCGCGCGACCAGCCCCAGGCCGCACGGGAAGGCTCACGCCGTTCTCAGACGGAGCAGGCCACCTGCCTTAGGAAGTGCCTCGAATATCTGGTAGGGTACAGCCTTAGCTTCGGTGCTTCCCAAGGCTTCAGCAAATGTTTTGCAGAAATAGTGATTCTGGCATACCCAGAAACTGGTTTATCAAGCTGTAAATCTGCACGTGTTGAATTCAGAAGTTCGTGTGGCTTAATCCCAAACACATCCTTTCCTTTGCAAGTAGTATCCTCTCAAGGTGAGGAATCCAGGCCTCTAGAGAGAGCTTCTTCATAAAGAGCTTCAGCCTGAGACTGGAGGACAGGGTATGGAGTTGTCCCTGGACCTTTGGCTTTTATAGCTTTTATAGCTTGAGCGTATTTTCTTTCAAACAGTTCCTCGACTTGTTTGCATAGATGAGTAATTCGAACATTCCATTTCTCAAAGTTAAACTTTCTCTTTTCTCTTTCCAGCTTTGGCAGGTTCTGTAACTGGGGCCCTAGTGGCTCATTGGCCTTTGGTCTTAGTGGAGAATCATCATCATTATCAACTTCATGTCTCAATATTATAAACCTTTTTTGTGCAACAAGACACACATTTCTGCATGCTTCAAATTTGAGCCCAAACCCCAAACATAAAAAAATTTTCATTAAACCAAATATTATCAATAGCAGCTGAGTGATACTTTCTCCCATTGACCACTCCTTCATGCTCCCAGGTACTCATGGCTCCCAAGTTTGTCCCTTCAGTCTTTCCAGCACTATAAGTGTTACTTGCTTCTGGCTCACTGCCCATAGCACAGTGTTTATGGTGCTTGGCCACATGCACTGAGGCTGGCAGGTTCCATCCCAGGCCCGCTAAACAACAATGACAACAGCAGGGCAGCACCTGTGGCTCAAAGGAGTAGGGTACCAGCCCCACATGCTGGAGGTGGCGGGTTCAAACCCAGCCCCAGCCAAAATCTGCAAAAAAAAAAAGACAACTGCAGCAAAAAATAGCCGGGTGTTTTGGCGGGCGCCCGTAATCTCAGCTACTTGGGAGGCTGAGGCAAGAGAATCACTTAAGCCCAAGAGTTTGAGGTTGATATGAGCCATGACGCCACAGCACTCTACCAAGGGCGACATTGTGAGAGTCTGTCTCAAAAATAAATAAAAGAAGTGTTAGTTGCTTCCTATAGCCCTCTGAGCTACCTAGGAACTTCTTTCTGCTGGTTCAGCTCTCCAACATCTGTAACAAATTTTTATATTAAATTCCCGCTGTTGATAAACCTCATGTGATTTCTATTTTCCTAAGTGGCCCATGAATGATAATGATAGAAGGGAAAGGGCGGGAAACTAGTGTATATTGAGCTCCTGTGATGTTCTAAGTATGTAAATAATAAATATCAATAATTTAATATGTCTATTAATAGTCATCTCTGGGGCTGTGCCTGGGGCTCAATGGTGTAGAGCACCAGCCACATTCGCCAGAGGTGGAGGGTTCGAGCCCAGCCCCAGCCAAAAACTGCAAAAAAAATATAATAATAATAGCCATCCCTTATTGAGCATCTTTCCTATAACTCTTTGCATGGCTACTTTCACCTTGTGGTTTAAGTTTTTGCTGTACTGTCACCTCAGATTTTCACTGATCACCTTAGAAAAGGGATTACTGTTCACTGTTAGCCTCTGCTTCAGCTGCCCAGAACAATGAGCAGTCAGTTGATTACTTTTCTGGTCTGTCTCTCCCACTAGAACATAAGATCCATGAGAAGAAGGCCCATATTGGTCTTGTTCACCGCTGGATTACTAAAGCCCAGCATAGCCCCAGGCTTGTACTAGACACATGTAAGTATTGATGGATCCATTAACTATTCTTGTTTAACAAGCCAGGAGCAGCTTGGTGGCTTAAAACAATTCTCACGTCAGGACTGGGACTGTCTTGAGTTTGTGATCTGGCTGGCTGGGTGATTCTTTTGTTCATCTTGTCTGGGTTCACTCAGCTGATGCGTTGGTTGGAGCTGAAAAGTCTCAGATGGCCTCACTTCGTGGGAATAGCTAGAACCTTTCCTCTCTTTTCTGTCTCTCTTTTCTTTTTTTTGAGACAGCCTCACTCTGTCATCCTGGGTAGAGTGCCACGTCATCATCACAGCTCACAGCAACCTTCAACTCTTTAGCTCAAGCAATACTCTTGCCTTAGTTTTTTCGTTTGGTTTTTTTCTTTTTCTTTTTTTTTTTTTTTTTTTTTGAGACAGTCTTGCTTTGTCACCCTCGGTAGAGTGCCACCATCCTCAAATTCTTGGACTCATAGTGATTCTCTTGCCTCAGCCTCCCAAGTAGCTGGGACTACAGGTGCCTGCCACAACACCCAGCTATTTTTATTATTATTATTTTAAAGGCAGGGTCTTGCTTTGGCTTAGGCTGGCCTTGAACCTGTAAGCTCAGGAAATTCACCTGCCTCATCCTCCCAAGTGCTGGGATTACAGGGGTGAGCCGCCACACATGGCATTGCCTTAGTTTTTATTTATTTATTTATTTATTTTTTATTTATTTTTTTGCACTTTTTGGCCGGGGTTGAACTTGAGCCCACCACCTCTGGTATATGGGACCAGTGCCCTACTCCTAGAGCCACAGGTGCCAACTTATATTTTTAGTAGATATAAGGTCTCTCTTGCTCAGGCTGGTCTCAAACTCCTAAGCTCAAGCAATCCACCCACAATGGCCTCCCAGAGTGCTAGGATTACAGGTGTGAGCCACCTCACCCAGCTGGGACCTCTCTTTTTAAGCACTATAGCTCAAGCCTCTTTAAAAGACACCTGGATTCCAAGGGGGTAAGCCTCAATGTGCAGATGCTTATTGAGCCTCATGCTTGTATCAAGTTTATGCCTCATTAGCCAAGCAAGGCATTGGCCACACCCAGACTTAATACTACCCAAGGACGTGAGTACCATGATTACCAGCAGGGTTAGTTCACTGGGAGCCATCAGTGCCAAAGTCTGTAATTTTATATACATTATCACTAATATCGACAGTAACCTGCTACAGAGTTGTTATTCTTATCTCTTTCTACAGATGAAGAATCTAAGGTCCACAGAAGTTAAGTACCTTGACCAAGTTTCATAGTAACTAAGTGGTAGACAATTCTAATTTTTGATTCTAATTCTATGACATTTTATCATATCATAATCTCCCCCTGGGAAGACCTGGGGTAAAAAAAAAATACAATTCAGGAAGGAACTTCAATGCATATTTTTCTTTTAATGGAAAGCACACTAGGCTCTGTTTTTGTGTTAATGGAGAAGATGAGAGAGTCAATGATATGGGCTTAGATTGAAAAATAGCTCAACTGTCACATAAAAGCCAAACCATCTCATGTTCCCAATGGAAGTTTTATGGTTCCTCAGCTGGAATCACCTAATATTTCATACAAAATTCTCTGTCCTAGTTCTTACCTGTATACTATTTGTTGTTCCCCATTTATTATGAGTTCTTCTTGGCCTGGGTCCACAATTGTATATTGTCTGAAGTACTGAAGGTTCTGGAAAAATGTTTGTTGAATGAATGAATGAGCAGGAGTCTCTCAAGGAGACCAAACATGAGGTTAAGCCATGTGCCTCACATTTTTCCAGGAACCTTGAGCAGAACCAATAAATAACTAGAGAGTAAAGCATTAAAATGAGGTCTGCATTTGGAGGTTGGAATATCCCTGTCAAAATCCATCCCGAAACTTAATTGTCACTTTAATAGTACTAAGGGTGAGACCTTTAAGAGGTGAAAAGATCATAAGGGCTCTGTCCTGATGAAGGGGTTAAAGTCACAGCCATTTCTGTTTTACATGCTCACTTTCACTTTCTACCTTCTTCCATGAAATAACAATCACCAGATGTCCTGAACTCAAATAATCCTCCCATCTTGGCCTCCCAGAGCGCTAGGAGTACTGGTGTGAGCCACCATGCCTGGCCCTGCTTGTTTTTTAAATTTCATTTTGGGTTTTTTGATTTTTTTTTTTCCCCATGGTTTTTTATCAACAATTTTGAAAGTCCACAGAGAGGAGTCACAACCCCATAGAATAGCCTTTTATCTGCTCACCCATTCTACCCCTTTCAGTGCTGATTTCAATATTTAGTTTTTTTCCAAAATTGGAAATAAATTATCCCAAAGAAGAGTTGTTGAAAACCACAGGAATTGGCAGCTTTTGTCTCTAGACATTTTTGAACTATACAGTGTCCTGACTCTGGTGATAGCAGGCATAGTGAAGGACAGAGAAAAAAGGGAGAAAAAAAGAAAAACAAACAAAAATGAATAAATAAAACTTCAAAACATTAAGCAGAGTCCAGGCACAATGGCTCATACCTGTAATCCTAGCACTCTGGGAGTCCGAGGCTAGAGGAACACTTGGGGCTAGTAGTTCGAGACCAGCCTGAGCAAGAGTGAGACCCAGTCTCTACAAAAAATAGAAAAACTTGGCCAGGCATGGCAACATATACCTGTAGTCCTTACTCAGAAGGCTGAGGCAGGAGGATCACTTGAGCCCAAGAGTTTAATTTGCATTGAGCTATAATGAAAGCACTGCACTCTACCCAAGGCAACAGAGTGAGACTCTGTCCCCCAAAAATATATATAGCCAGGTGTGGTTGGGAGCCAAGGCAGGTGGATTGCTTGAGCTCAGGAGTTTGACCAGCTCAGACCAACCTGACCAAGAGTGAGACCCAGTCTCTAAAAAATAGCTGGGTGTTCTGGCAGGTACCTGTAGTCCCAGCTACTTGGGAGGCGGAGACAAGAGAATCACTTGACTCCAAGAGTTTGAAGTTGCTGTGAGCTATCATGCGCTGGTACTCAACTCCAGGGCAACTGAGACTCTGTCTCCAAAAAAAAGAAAAATATATATATGTGTATCAATCTATACACAATGTATCAATCTGTACAATGTACATACAATGTATCAATCTATACAACCTATACATACATCTGTCTATGAATATGACACCTCCAGCCATTTGAAAATGGAATACTTAAGCAGTTTTAAAGTTTTCTACCTAAAGAAAAATGAGTCTCCAACAAAAAGGAAGGGCAGATATTTTTTGTTGACTATTCATATAAAGAACATGGATTTAAAGGGGGTAATTTAACATCCATATGAATATAGAAAGGTGAGAAGTGTGTTTCGGCATTTCTCATTAGTTCAATGCTGCAGAAATCATAGGCAATAAATACCAAGAAGGTTAAGCCGTGCGCTGATTCACAAATGGGCGGTGTTAATCACAAGCCTCCTTAGTTCACAGTAAGACTGGTAAGTCCTACCCACGGTTTTGATCACCTGAGCCAGGCTATGGCTGGCAGGAGGCTCCAGGCATCTTAGTGCCAGTTCTAGATTTTACTGGCCCTCTGCCAGATGGTCTGCAGCGCATGTGGACTCTGTCCCTGGGACACCTGTAGGCAGGTGGACCAGCCAGCTGACACAGGCAGGGCTGAATGGGAGCAAATTCAGGGAGGCTCAGCCAGAGCTCCAGGAAGCTGGCACAGATTTCAGATTGGCTCCAGACTGTGCCTGAACCTGAAAGAATGTTCCCATGGCACAATTTCTGGCAACAGTCTGGAGGCCTATTGCAGAAGGGCAGGTACTTTTCATGCTGATCACAGACATGCCGCACAGGTTAAAAGAACATCTACCTGCTTCACCTTGACGGAGCTGGTAAAGCAGGTATCATCAAGAGCAAACTAGGTCGTCGCCGTGAAGGCCACAGCAGAAGTGGATGGCAAGAAGAGGGCTAGAACCCAGGTCTGTAAATTAATGTCCAGGCAGGCACACTGGGCTTGCTCGGGGCTAAGACCAGCCTGTGAGGCCAGGTGGGCTGTGGAACCGTGAGGTTGCTATGTCTTTAGCCCGTTGTTGACCCTGTGAACTTCACACCTGGGCCAGTTCCTCACTTTCTTCCAGCAGCACTGCCTGCCATTGGCAACATCCTTATTCAGGGGACTGTGGTTGAACCAAGTTTAAAAACAGTAGAAACTTTGTAAATTGACCACTCAAAGGACTGTAACAAACTGGCCAACATACGGAGGCAGTCAACATAAGGGACTAGGCCTACTGTACAGATATGTATCTGGGGTACATGTATGGTCTATGAAAATTAGTTCAACCTAAGGAGGTGGTCAATGAAGGGAGATGGCCAACTATGGAGGTTCCACTGTATCTATGTTGCATAATAAGACACTTGCTGGAGGTTCCAGTGGCTCAGTGGGTAGGGTGCCAACCCCATATACCAAGGGTGGCGGATTCAAACCCCACCCTGGCCAAACTGCAACAAAAATAGATGAGCACCTGTAGTCCCAGCTACTTGGGAGGCTGAGGCAAGAGAATCGCTTAAGCCCAGGAGTTGGAGGTTGCCGTGAGCTGTGATGCCACATTACTCTACTGAGGGCGATAGAGTAACACTGTCTCTAAAAAAAAAAAAAGACACTTGCTGAGTGCAAAGTGTGGATTCCTGTTATAGAGATCAGTAGGCTTGGATGGGACTGTAGAGCTGGGAGGACCCAGGACATTCATCTCTATCAATAGCCACCTTGTGGGGGATGACCGTCAATGACTCTGAGCTTTCTCTGCCCTGTCTCTAAGGCAGTGCTTCTCAAATAGCGGCAATTTTACCCCCAGCAGGCATTCGCCAGTGTCTAGAGACGTTTTTGGCCTTCACAACAATGGGGGGGGGGAGAAAGCAGGGATGCTGCCCCATGTCCTCCAATGCATAGGACGGCCCCCCACAATGTCAGCAGTGCCCATGTTGAAAAACGCTGTGTCAAGGTAACAGGCTGAGCTTGAAACACACCCCTTCATCCCTCCCTGCCCAGTCCTCCCCACTCAGCATAGCAACCTGCTCAAGACTTCACAGCTAGTGGAGTCCAAGCCTGACAGCGCTCCCAAGGCCCCAGCCATTCCAAGGAAAAACACCACTTCATGGCAATGTTTTGCCCCCATCCTCACGCTCAGTCTCTTATAAAGCGGGCATCATGACACCTACCAATTAGTATGATTAGGAGGATTGCGTGCGATGAGGCGTGTGAAAATGCTTTGTGAACTGGGTAAGTTCTGAGCTCATCCCAGTTCTTGTCATGAATATGAAGCCCATAGGCACCTGAGTGGTACAAGAGGGGCAGTAAGCAGTTTGTCTATTTTTGCCATGTATGTTTACATCACCTTGAGCAAGGCACGCAACCTCGCTGGGTCTCCTTTCCTCACCTTTAAGATGAGGATAACATCAATATTATCTACTTTATAGCATAGTTACTTGGGTGTGCCAGAGTGCAGGCGTGGGAAATGCAAAATAAGCATTAGTTATTATCATTCGTTCTTATTGTTAATATCCCAGCCTTCCTAACAGTGCTTGCTGACACTATCTTGAACATTTTTGTCAAAATGTACTTTTGTAGCATACTCCTTGAGGTTGGGCTTGGGACTGTCTTTGTCATCTTCCCATCTCGACTGTCTAACACAGGTGCTCAGAAACTTTTGTTGGATTAATAAAGGATGAATACATCCCCTGCTCCCAAGAATCGTGCCACTAATTAGAGACATGTCAATAAGTGCTTACAAAGTAACGCTTGCAGTTATTAAAATAGTTACATTTCTTGGCTCAGTGCCAGTAGCACAGTGGTTAAGGTGTCAGCCACATACATGGAGGCTGGGAAGTTCCAACCCAGCCCTGGCCGGCTAAACAACAATGACAACTGCAACAAAAAATAGCCAGGCGTTGTAGCAGGCGCCTGTAGTCTCAGCTACTTGAGAGGCTGAGGCAAGAGAATCACTTCGGCCCAAGAGTTTGCAGTTGCTGTGAGCAGTGGCACCATGGCACTCTCATGAGGGCAATATAGTAAGACTTTTGTCTCAAAAAAAAAATTTACATTTATTGAGTCGAGTATTTATAGATCATCTGCTGTAGGTCCTGTGAGCACCATTATAGGTTCTGGGAATACAGTAGTAAACGAAACATAAGTTTCTCGTCACATGCTGGTGGGGCGAGACAGAGCGGACAGGGAGAAGTCACATCAGGTGCCGACATCTGCTGAGGGTGGTCAAGGCGAGAGGAAAGGAGGAAGGTGGAGGTTATTTTTCACGTGTTATTTTCTGGGCAGGGTATTCTGACACAGAGGTATGTAAGCAAAGATCTGAAGGAAACAAAGAAGCAAACCATCGGCTCTTAAGGCAAAAGAATTCCGGGCTCAGAGACCAGCAAAGGCTAAATTTGGAGACGAGAACTGACTTGGTGTGTTCATACAAAGGAGGTGCACATGGCTAGTGCCAAGGCGGAAAAGCAGGCGGGCAGAGGGGGGAATGTCACAGAGCTTCAGGGCACCTCGCTCATAGGGTCAACACTCTGCAAAGTCTCCAGAAATAAGATATTTCAACTGCAGAGATTGGGACTGCTGTCTCCTTCCTGCACTTCCCCTCTGCTCCATGTTCCCCTGACTTGGATGGGATTGGATATTTGATGTTTAGAATCTGGCATTTTGGCTCGGCGCCTGTGGCTCAACGGGCTAAGGCGCCAGCCACGTACACCTGAGCTGGTGGGTTCGAATCCAGCCCCAGGGCCCGCCAAACAACAATGACGGCTGCAACCAAAAAATAGCCGGGCGTCGTGGCGGGCGCCTGTAGTCCCAGCTACTTGGGAGGCGGAGGCAGGAGACTCGCTTGAGTCCAGGAATTGAAGGTTGCTGTGAGCTGTGATGCCATGGCACTCTCTGCAGGGTGACAGCTTAAGGCTCTGTCTCAAAAAAAAAAGAATCTGGCATTTTCAGGAACCAAGGGAAATTGCCCTTGGGGAAGGTGACGTTTAATTTTAGGCACCAAGTGGAGTAGGGAAAACCTTGGGAAGTGGTAAAGCATTGTTGCTGGGTGTGTCTGCGAAGGTGTTTCCAGAGGATCTGGGTGTGTGAGTCTGAGTGACCTACATTTTGCCCTATACGATGTGCACTTTTTGCCCAATTTTTAAAAAAATTCCAGATTACTATGAGGAAACGAGCAGGTTACAATGATTGCATTTGTTAGGCAAGGTCCCTATTGTAATTAAGTCTCGCACCCCGGAGGTGTGCCATAGACCCTTACCGTGTGCCCACTAGAAGCACACCAACCCTCCTCCCCTCCCCCCCAACTTGAATTGAATCGAGCTTTTCTCTTGTGTGGGCATGTTAGTTCATCTGCCTTCATATTAGTATTGAGTACACTGGATACTTGCTTCTCTATTCTTGTGATACTTTACTAAGAAGAATGTGTTTCAACTCCTTCCAAGTTCATACAAAAAATATAAAATCTCCATCTTTTTTTCTATTTTGCCCAGATTTTTTGAGGGAAAAACAAAGATATGCATTATACATGGATGGTACTAATTCTGTACCTGTGTAAATATTTTTAATTCTTTTATTTGTGTGTATGTGTTAAAAGTATAGCTCTAGAAAGCAATAATGATATCCGTGTGTAAATAATACCTGGGAATATGGTAATCAGTTTTGTTGACCTTCCAATGAACTTGCAACGAAGGCATTTTTTGGCCAACAAAGAGCAATAGACCTTTTTTTCCTGAAAGTTTGGGCAAAAAATGTGCAGGCCCACATCTGTAATCCTAGCACTCTGGAAGGCCAACGGGGAAAGATTGGTTGAGCTCAGAAGTTTGAGACAAGCTTGAGCAAAAGTAAGACCCTGTCTCTACTAAAATAGAAAAGTAGCTGCACCTACCACAACAGTCGCCTGTAGTCCTAGCTACTTAGGAGGCTGAGGCATGAGGATGGCTTGAGCCCAACAGTTTGAGGTTCCTGTGAACTATGATGATGCCATGGCACTCTACCTCAGGGCGACAAAGTGAGACTCTGTCTCAAATTAAAAAAAAAAAAAAAAAGAAAGAAAAACCATCGTGCACATTATAAATAGAGGTGCATTTATACAGTAAAATACAAAACGTAGAGGAGACCCACCCTCGGTGTGAACAAGCATTGTCCAACCTGCTGCAGTCCTGGATAGAACAAAAACAGAGGAAAGGCAGACTGGCCATTCTGTCCTGGAGCTGCCATACACTCCCCCCCTGCCCTTGGACATCAGGCTTTGCAGGCTTTGACCCCCAGCTTATACACCAGCAGCCCTCGGGGTTCTCAGGTGTTTGGATTTTCACCGAGCCACCCTACCAGCATCCCCAGGTATCCAGTTTCACACGGCCTGTCGTGGGACTTCTCAGCTTCCACCATGATGTGACCCAGATTCCCACGTATCTGCATTATATATGCATCCTTTGGTTCTGTCACTCTGGAGAATCCAGATAAGTCTGGTTGATTTCTCATGTGTCATCATTTGTTTTCTTGTAAATAAATCTGCAAGTTCATAACATCGTTTAGGCTATCTCGAGACCCACAAAGCCTGGATGCCAGGCCGGAGGAAGGAGTAACAGAGGAGGGCAGGGAAGTGGTCAGTGCTCTCTGAGTGAGACCCGAAGCCAGTGGAGTGTTCTGAGCAGAGAAGTGACATGACGTATGTCTGCCCTGGTAGGACGACATCACCTTGTGAGCAGTTCATGGCACCCCAGCATGCTGAAGCACGGAAAATACAACCATTTGCAGTTGAGTTGAGTCACAGGGGTTTCTTAGGAGGTACAAACAGCTTCACCTTCGGATCGTGAGAAACTTGCCATGAGTCTGGGTCAGATAAACAGATGTGAGCTGGAGAGGGTGGCAGGATCACGTCACCGTGGGCAGGTGCTACCCCAAAGCCATCTCTAGATTCCATGCGCCCTGTTGGCTTTCAATGGACAGGCACCATCTTGAAGTGGGGAGGAAGTGATTTCCACCAGTATTTTCTTACACACTCTTACATACACTCTAGGGATACAGCTGTCTTCTTAGTCCTTGTCACAAACAAGGGATAATGAAGAAGACTTCTGAGCGATCCCAATGCAGCATCTTGGTGCTGTGGGAAATTGCCCTCCCTTGTACCCTAAACTACAGTTCCAGACCCACTTGACTGGGGCAGGGAGCAGTTAACAGATTTCCTTGTTTCCCCAAAGGTAGGGATCTTATTCTTAGGCAGTCTACTCCCTGCCCTAGAATGTCCCACCACTGTCCCGTGCACGCCGTATCTCAGGCCCTCATGTGAACAGACCCCAGGTGGCCTCCCAAGCTGGCTGAGCAGCCACATCACATCATGTCTGAATTCCCACTGGGTGTCCTGGGGAGGCTCCCATCCTGGCATCCTCATGGTCTGTGTAAAAATGCCTATCCCATACACACAGAGGTATGAACGCCCATAGACGTGTTTGTATATACAGGTGACATGCTACATGTCATTAGGCTAAAATTATAGCAACAAGCTTTTGAGTCTGAATGCTAAAGTTTCTGGTAAAGCCCTTGTGCCCATGGCTGAGTCATGGCAAAGAACAAAATTCTTATAGAGGACTACACTCTTGGTAGAGGAGTTCTACCTTTTTTTATTTTTTGAGACAGAGCCTCAAGCTGTCACCCTGGATGGAGTGCCGTGGCATCACAGCTCACAGCAGCCTCCAATTCCTGGGCTCAAGTGAGTCTCTTGCCTTTGCCTCCCAAGTAGCTGGGACTACAGGCACCCACCACAATGCCCGGCCATTTTTTGGTTATAGCCGTCATTGTTGTTTGGCGGGCCCGGGCTGGATTCGAACCCGTCAGCTCAGGTGTACATGGCTGGCGCCTTAGCCCGTTGACCCACAGGCGCCGAGCCAAGGAGTTCTACCTTAATGTGAACATGAAGAAAGAGCTCATTGCTACATTATAACAGTTACTTTTATTTTAGATGAATTGGGGAAAAAACAGAATTTTCCTTTGGGGTTTTGGTGTTCCACTTGTAAGCCCCTTGTCTGACAACACTTCCTTTTTTTTCTTTCTATTGTTTGTGGAGTGTTTCTTTTTTTACTATATTTCAACACAGACACTCAAATATCCAGTATTCACAGTAAAGAGATTTATGGTTTATGAACTGCCTTTTGCATATAGCTGTTCATGTATCACCAGAACTTTGTGTGCAAGGAACTGTCCCTGTTTAATAGATGACATGTTTGAGGGTCAGAGAGTTTGCACACTTATCCACGGGCACACACATAGAACTTTCACAAGTCAAGCCCAGTGCTGAATGTGAGACCACTGGCAACTCATATTTTTGTGTGAAAGTGTTTGATTGGAAGGTTAATATTTGTTTCTCATAGAAAGAGAGACTGAGGTTACAGATGGCCAAGGAATTTCACTGTTGCTATCAGACAAATATGATGTTACTGAGTTGGGTAATTTTTCAAAGCCAAAATTTCTATTTTGGATGAAGAAGCATACTAATAAAGAATCAATAAGCAATCTGTTTTTTACTAGTGATTTTTTTTTTTCTTTTTGAGACAGAGTTTCACTCTCACTCTGTTACCCTGGGTAGAGTGCTGTGGCATCACAGCTTACAGCAACCTCAAACCCTTGGGCTTAAGCGATTCTCTTAAGCCTCCCAATTAGCTGGGACCTCAGGCTCCTGTCACAATGCCCGGGTATTTTTTAGTTGTAGTTGCCATTGTTGTTTGGCAGGCCCGAGCTGTGTTCCAACCCACCAGCCCCAGTGTGTGTGGCTGGTGCCCTAGTCTCTGAGCTTTAGGTGCTGAGCCTTTAACTAGTTTCTATTTAGTTAGGAAAATAGGTCTTCCCACTGGTTTATCAAAGTTCTTTGAGGATGAATAATAAAGACGAAACAGAGCTAGCATAAACAGAAAGGAAGAATAAATAAAATGACAGGTTGTCTAAGGAACCATGGGACAGCAATGCAGTTAGGCGAGGACCTGAAGTGAATAGATTTTTTTTTTCTAACTCTTTTTCTTGGCTTTCCTTTGAGCATGTGTTTCTTTTTTCTCTCTTTCTTTTTTTTCTTTTGAGACAGAATCTCACTATGTTGCCCTTAGTAGAGTGAGCCACCACACCTGGCCTATTGCACTTTTCAACTTAAACACATTTTTTTTTTAGAGACAGAGTTTTACTTTGTCGCCCTTAGTAGAGTGCCATAGTGTCACAGCTCACAGCATCCTCCAGCTCTTGGGCAATTCTCTTGCCTCAGCCTCCCGAGTAGCTGGGACTACAGGCGCCTGCCACAACGCCTGGCTATTTTTTTGTTGCAGTTTGGCTGTGACTGGGTTTGAACCTGCCACCCTCAGTCTATGGGGCTGGCACCGCACCCACTGAGCCACAGGCACCACCCAACTTAAACACATTTTGAGTTACACATTCCAAAAAAGAATGTTTGCTTGAGTTAGGAAGAATAAATATTGAGCAGAGGCAATCTCAGAGTAGTACAGTAATGATATGTTCTTCTTACTTTATGATGTTGACCAACCTTTCTACGATGGATGTGTGCTACCTTTATAGTTTGAAAAAGAGCACTAGTATTTTTTTAAAGGCTTATAATTGTTGGAAGCCTTGTTTAAATATTATGTTTGAGCCTATGGGGAGGGAATGCAGACCCAATATAGTGATGACTTATAGGGCTGAAAAAAAGGAGATATATACACTCCATAGGACTTCAGGCTAGAAAGCTGATGGATAAACCAGGGATCTAATGATGATATCAAGAAGCTGATTTCTTTCTTCTCTGTACACCTTCAGATCCACCTTTGGCTGAACTGACTTTTTACATACTGGCAAAAATTCATATAGTGATTCTAAACTACACCAACAAAATAGTCCAACAGAAGTGGAATGCAAGCTGTCTTCATTCATTTTGTGCTGCTTTATCAGACTACCCCAGACTGGGTCATTTGTGAAGAACAAATCTTTATTTTCTCACGATGTAATTTCTCACAGTGGAGCCTGGGAAGTCTAAGGTCAAGGTGCTGGCAGATTCCGTAGATGGTGAGGCTGCATCCTCCAGGAGCAGGGCCCACTGAGCCCTCACGTGGCAGGGCCAGCTAGCAGACCCTAGCTGGGTCCCTGATCCCATTAATGAAGGAGAAACTTTCATAATCACCATTTAATAGGGTCCAACTCTTACTACCATCCACCACTTTGGCAATACCTGCATTTGGAGGAGACATAGTCAAACCATAGTACAAGCGCTATGTGTGATTTTAAATTTTCTAATAGTCACATTTTTAAAAAAAGTAAAAAGAAAAGGGTGGAATCAATCCTGCTGATACATTTTATTTCACTCGAAATCTGTAAAACATCATGTCAAAGTTTAATTAATGTAGAGATTAATAACATTTTACCTCCCTTTTCTTTTGTACTAAGTCTTCAAAATTCCTTGTGCATTTTACACTTATAGGCCATCTTGGTTCACATGCTCACATTTCAAGGGCTCATTAGCCTGATGTGGTTAGTGGGTGCTGCATGGGGCAGTGCAGATCTAGAAGAAGGGGAAGGTTGTTTCTCTTTCTCCCAGCACTCCTAGCTACAGTTGACATTGACTCTGAATACAAGCCAACGACTCTATACCAGGGTAAGGCTGTATGTCTGTGATGATTTTATAACAAAGACCGTAGCCAGGGAGATGGATTGTACCAAATGGCAGAAGTTAGGCATGACTGTAGTAGGCAGGAAAATATCCTCCACTAAGATGTCCATGTCCTAATTCTTGGAACCCATGAAGACATTGGTTACATAGCAAAGGGGAAGGAAAGTTGCAGATGGAATAAAATTTGCTAATCAACTAATCAAGATGAGATTATTCTGGACCATCCTGGTGAGGCCACAGTAATAACAAGTATCCTTATAAGAGGAAGAGTCAAGTAGAAGAGAGAGAAGCAGAGAGACAGCCGAGTGAGTGAACAAGACTCAGCTCTGCTGGCTTTGGAGATGGAGGAAGGGGCCATGAGCCAAAGCATGCAGGTGGCCTGCAGAGCCGGAAAAATGCAGAGAAACAGATCCTCCCTGAGGGCCTCCAGAAGAAACACAGCCCTGTGACACCTTGACTCTAGTCCAAGGAGACCTGTGTTGGACTACTGACCTCTCAAACTGCAAGATAATATGTGTATGTTGTTTTGAGCCACTAAATTTGTGGTAATCTGTTTCAGTAGCCTTAAGAAACTAAATCAAAGATCCACTCCTGAGGTGCACGGGAGAATGGACACCTAAATTCTTAGTTGATAGACTTTCTGTGAGAGAAAAGAGTAGTTTTAGTTCCAAAAGCTTGGTTTTAAGTAAGAGCTGGGCTCTGGAATCACAGATCATTTACTTCATTCTTCCCAATTTAATGCCTTGTATTTCTTTTTCTTGCCTAATTGCTATGGCCAGAATATCCAGTACTATATTGAACAGACGTGGTGACAGCAAGTGTGCTCATCTTGTTAGGGGAAAAGCTTTCAGTCTCTCACCATTGAGTATGATGTTAGCTGTTTTGGGTTTTCCATAAATGGCCTTTATTATGTTTAATTTCTTATGTTCCTACTTTATTGCATGTTTTTATCATGAAATGGTGTCAAATTTTGTCAAATGGTTTTTCTGCATCATTTGAGATGACCATGTGTATTTTTTTCCTTTCATTTTGTTAGTATGGTGTGTTACGTTGATGAATTTTCATGTATTGAACCATCCTTGGTTGAACTCCATTTGGTTATGGCCCATAATTCTTTTTTTTTTTTTTTTTTTGTAGAGACAAGAGTCTCACTTTATCACCCTCGGTGGAGTGCCTTGGCATCACACAGCTCACAGCAACCTCCAACTCCTGGGCTTAGGTGATTCTCTTGCCTCAGCCTCCTGAGTAGCTGGGACTACAGGCTGTTTTTCTGTTTTGCAGTTCAGCTGAGGCCAGGTTTGAACCTACCACCTTTGGCATATGGGGCCAGCGCCTTACTCAATGAGCCATAGGCACCGCCCCATGGTACATAATTCTTTTAACATAAATTTGGTTTTCTGGTTTTGTATAATGCTATTTAAGACCTGCCTTGTTGGCTTGGTGCCCATAGCACAGTGGTTATGGCACCAGCCACATGCAACCAGGGTGGCGGGTTCAAACACCACCTCAACCAGCTAAACAACAATGACAACTGTAACAAAAAATAGCCGGGAATTGTGGCAGGTGCCTGTAGTCCCTGCTACTTGGGAGGCTGAGGAAAGAGAATCACTTAAGTCCAAGAGTTTGAGGTTGCTGTGAGCTATGATGCCATGACACCCTACCGAGGGCAACATAATGAGACTGTGTTTCAAAAAAAAAAAAAAAAAGACCTGCTTTGTCATTTATTCATGTATAATTTTCTTACATCATGAAATATTCTATTTCCTCATTTTTTAAATATTCTTTTTAGCTACAACATTCTTTTTTTCTGTAATAAAATAGTGCATAGACTCCTAATATTTAAAACAGTGTAGAGATTGTTTCACTACAGCAGGTGTATGGAACCCAGGGCCCTGTGTACATGTCCTTTCATCCCCACCTCCTCTTTCAACATCACTCCTTTAGAAGAAGCAATTTGAAAGCCTTCAGTATGACATTTCATCACTGTATATACCTTCACATGATGCTCCATACTTTCTTTAACTGTGTGCAACCACACCCAGCTAATTTTTCTATTTTTGTTAGAGACAGGGCTCACTCTTGCTCAGGCTGTCCTGGAACTCCTGAACTCAAGCAACCCACTCATCTCGGCCTCCCAGAGTGCTAGGATTACAGGCGTGAGCCACTGTGTCAGCTAGACTAGACAGGACTTTTGAACAATTTGGATTGAGGTGTAAAACGCGCTGCAATCCCTGAGACATTGTGCCCGGGTCTTGTGTGCACGCCAGGAATTTGCTGCACATAGTCACACAGTGGTAGATGATGGAGAGAGCCTCAGAGGTCATTTGGTCCAAACCCTGATTTCATACATGGAGGTAGGAAGGCACAGCTGAGAGCAGCCACTCAGGGTGACACTGGTGACAGCTGAGGGAGCCTGGATGCAGAGCTTGGTGATCCAGATGTTTATGGAGGGCACCTTCTGGCGAAATGAACTCTCCGCTAACCCTAATCAATGTTTATCAATGAAACCCCCCTAATGTATTTTAATTACTTTCCTTGCCTGAATCCAGCAAAATGAGTCTTTTCCTAATGCAGGATCTTGCAGGGACATGGGGCCATCCACGTGTCCTAGACAGCTGTCAGGGTCAGGAGTCTCTGGAGGACATCTCAGTCTTTGACAAAATGTCAACAAACTTCCCAACTCTCTTCCCAGCCTTTTCTAGTTTCTTCTAACTTAACGTTATCTAGACTTTGTACCATGTTGTCCGTGGTCTGCAAGCGCTAGAATCTTGTGGCCCTCATGATACTTGCCAGTCCAGAGCCTTGTGGAAAGCTAGTTCTTTTCTCCTTTGTGTTCACAATGGATTTTTGTTCTCTTAGTTTGTCATCCAGGGGAAATCCTAGAAGCACTCTGATGTCTCTTCCCCAACTCTGGGTGGTGAGGGGGGAGAAGGGGATGACTACCAACCCCTTGGGTTACTATTGGATTCTCAGAGTTTGGACCCTAGGAGCCTAGAAGTTGTAGAAGTAAGTTTGTGGGGAAAACTTACTTGATAGTATGCATAGACATATGCAGGCACAAACACAGAACATAGGCACAGTAAAATGTACTAATCTTAGAGGAATTTTAAAATATGTGTGTGTATGCATATACAGAGGGTGCAAAAAATGGATACGTATTTTAAGAGAGGAAAAAACTGTATTAAAATTATAATACTCAATATATACTGATAATGTTTGTATATTGTATTTTGAATCTCTTATAATTGTAGAAGTCTCTTATAATTGTAGAAGTACTTGAGTATTACAAGTACTCAGCCACATATGTCTCTATTTTTCATATTACATGGCTGGATACTATACATCATGCAATTCAGGACCTAGAATATTTTCAGCCTCCCCAATTCCCCCATCTAGGGGGTGCTACTTGGAGCCCTATGGCTAGACATTAGTCAGCCTGTTCTTGAAGCTTGTATGAATGAGATACAGCAGGTGCTTGTCTGCATCTGACTTCTTTGATTCAATATGGTGTCTATGAGCTTCATTGCATTTGTTAGACTTTAGTTTACACTTTACCACCTTCCCTCAGAAGTCAAAAAACTGCAAAAACTCCAAGTAATTTAAGGTGTGATTTTTAGGGGCTGGATAACCAACATTTACAATTATCATATTTAGCCCTAAATAGGCACAATTGCCTTAAGGATATGAACAAAAAAGTCACAAACATAGACATACAGCTAATTAGTAGATAAATGAGAGACTGTTAGATCTCACTAGTAACCTAGCAAGTACATGCTAAAGAAAATGCCATATTTATCTTTTATTTTTGATGCTAACAAGAGGTCAGTAAAATGGGAACTTTCAAATGCTCTCAATGAGAATATAAATTAGCACAACTCCTATTGCAGGAAGACGAGGCCCAACGGAGAGAACAAGCACCCAAACACCATGTTTATAAAATGAAGGGCTTTATTCACTGGCTGGGAGCTTACGCATAGAAGAATTCCAAATGGCCACGCTCCCTGACTGGCTTGGTCTTTCCCTTTTTATCTACAGTCAAAAAGTTCCGAACCAGAGCTGAGTCACCATGGAGAGGACCCTGCAGGTGTGTCCTTGTGGTCCTTGAGAAGACCTGTTCTCCCAGACCTCACCCTTCTCAGGTATCCTCTCTCACTCCTAGGGACTAAAATTCAAGAATCTTTAAAAATCTTCATTCCCTTTTAACATTTCCCTATTGTGACATTAAAACAAAGAAATTATCTTAAAGTTAGTAAGGGGCTATTGAACAAACATGCTCATCCACTAGCCTAAATAATATGAAAAGTAAGAAAGCACCTAAATACCCAGCACTTGGGGGAACCTGTATAAAAAATGTGGCAGGTTCACTCAGTACAATTATTATATTGTCTCAAAGTCTTGGCAGTGAGCACATCTAATTAGCTGCTGGGCAAGGATTGAGAGGGCTGTAGAAAGTCTCCCTTTTATCCTGTTTCTTCGGGATTGGCTATTTTGTTTTCCAAACAATACATGAAGCTGGAATCCAAAGATTTGTTTATCATCCAAGCATGGGTTTATTAAATTAATTTTTAATTAATTAAAAAAATGAAAGCTTTGTATTTTGGTAAGAGAACACGATGGAAACTTATCACAATTCCAGCACATTTCCTGACCTAAGTAAGTGATAATGGTTACTATCATGGTAATTACCAAAATTTATTCTTTATTTTAATATGAAGTGCTGACTGTATGGAGAGTGGCTTTACTAAGTGCTCTACATAATCTGATTTTATTCTCACTGTATAAATTTTTCAAAGCCTGCCCCCTACACAGTGTTTCCATGCATTTTTCTCCCAGGCATTATGCCTGCAAGGGGTGAGTTATGGTCTTGGGGTCCTTGCAGCTGGGTTCCTGGGTTTTCAACACACTCCAATGTGTGTGATGGAGAGAGAGAAACCACACGAGAAAATCAAGGCGCTAGGTTGCCATGGTTCAGCCTGACTTGCCCAGGGCACTGGTGGAGGCCAGATCCCCAGACACCTGAGGAAAAGGACGCTGCCTGGGTCCTTGCTGAGCCCCAGTGGAGTTGGCCCTGCCAGCTGAACATCACCCAGTGTACCTGCTCCACGTGGTCCCCTAAGAGTGGTCATTGGGACAGCAAGCAGGGGATGGTCACGTCTAGCCCCTGTGTGGTTTCTCTGCACAGCGGGTCAGTGAACAAGGAAACTAAATCCCTGGGAGGCAATAGATCAACACATTTTTCTTTTGCAACTGTCCTTTTCCAAGTTCCTCCTCCCTTCACCACCCATCACCCCCAAGACCTGTGGTGTAGAGTCCTGGGAATTTACCCAGGTTTGTCCCTCTTCAAGCCAAATGTGAACAAAGGAGAATTCTGTCTTCTTGTCTTCTCAGTCCTTCTCCTTCTCCTCCTCCTCCTTCTCTTTCTCATTTTTTTTGAGTCTGAGTCTCACCTGTCACCCTGGGTAGAGTGCTACGGCATCACAGCTCACAGCAACCTCAAACTCTTGGGCTTAAGAGACCCTTCTGTTTCAGCCTCTTACGTAGCTGGGACTATAGGCGTGCACCAGCTAATTTTTGTATTTTTTGTCGAGACAGGATCTCACTCTTGCTGGGACTGGTCTGGAACTCCTGAGCTCAAGCAGTCTACTGCCTTGGGCTCCCAGTGCAGGGCTTACAGGCGTGAGCCACCATGTTCAGCCTTTCTCCTTCCTTCTCCTTCCTTACATTTCACAAAGCTAACTGTTCCTCTGCTGAAAGCTAGTGGGGTCATCAGAACAGAAGACCAGCTTTATCAGTTCTTGGGAAAAACCCTGGCAGTGCCCTCTGCAAGGGCATGGTAGAAATCACTGAACCCAGACAGCAGCAGGCTGGGTCCCTGGTGGGCTGGGTTGCTGGCAGGCTGGATCACTGATGGGCTGGCAGGCTGGGTCACTGGTGGGCTGGGTTGCTGGCAGGCTGGGTCACTGATGGGCTGGCAGGCTGGGTCACTAATGGGCTGGGTCATTGATGGGCTGGGTCACTGGTGGGCTGGGTCGCTGGTGGGCTGGGTCACCAATGGGCGGGCAGACTGGATCGCTGATGAGCTGGATCGCTGATGAGCTGGATCACTGATGGGCTGGGTCACTAGTGGGCTGGGTCACTGATGGGCTGGCAGGCTGGATCACTAATGGGCTGGGTCATTGATGGGCTGGGTCACTGGTGGGCTGGGTCACTGGTGGTCTGGGTCACTAATGGGCTGGGTCGCTGGTGGGCTGGGTCTCTGGCAGACTCAGGCTTTAGAAAATCCCAGCTGAGTTGGCCCTGAGCAGACACCTGAAATTGGAGGCTTTTGTCTTGTGTCTTCCTCTTATTTGTTTTTTTCTTTTCTGAACACCTGAAATCTGATCTTTCTTCTTTTTTTTTTTAATTTTAATTATTTCATTTTTGGAAAGACACATGACATAGTTTAAAAACTCAATACTACTAGAATTGTAAAGAAAAACAAGAGTTCCCGGCGTATTCCTCTTCACTTCTTAATTCCCCCTCTTTTAATTGTTTTCTTTTTTTCCTTCTGGCATTTACTCCTTGTTTTTAAAAAACAAGCCTGCCCAACTATTTCTCAACTTTTCAGTGGTTGATTTCTTTCTTGTGTGAAAGATGAAGATCTCGAACTCTTAACCTGCACCTGCCTGTCCCTCACCAACTTTGACTAAATCAGTGTTTAGGATTTTCATAATTATGACTTTTCATTTTGTTTGAAGCTGGCACAACCAGCCCCAAAGAGAATCCCACTGTGTTCTCTTGCAGGCCTTGTGTCTTTAAGCATGCTTTGCTTTGTTGTGCTGGTTTGGGGGGAGTATCCTTGTTTTCTCCAGAAGTCAGCCTCATTCTCTCATCAGCCTCCTCCCCTGCAAATCCTTGACTTGTGCCCATTCTGCAGTTTGTGAGCCGATCAAAGAAAAGCTTGAGTCACTCCCTTCCCAAGGGTACTTGCCTAATTTTATTAGGAAACACTGGACAATAAAAAAGAAATACATTCAGGACCTAAGAAAGAAGCTTGCAAGGCAGAATTCCAGGCTGCTGAGGGAGAGATTTGGGGACAGGGGCACTCCCATGGCACTCCCTTCTGCCCTGACTGTTCTGCAGATGTTTAAAGGCAATCTTCCAGCCACGAAGGAGTTAAAAGACAGCCTGCAGGAAGAAATAGGGGGAGGCACAGGGGAAGGACAAAGGAATGCAGGCCCCGGAGGAAGGCCAGTTGGCTGGAGCTGGCCAGGCCCTCCCATGACTTGCTAAATATAACTGTTAAGTAATCTGCTGTCCCAGGGGGTCATTCTGACAGGAGGAGCGGGCAGGAGTAAGTGGTAGTTTGCAGTTCCAGGTCAGAGGTATGTTGGAGACAGCACCACTGGCACATTCCTTTCCTGCAATTCAGGCCCCTGAGGTCAGTGTCACCCTTGTTTGGAGCACCCACACTGAGCAGGCCCAGTGCAGGAGGAAAGTCTGGCCGTCCCTGGCTAACTGTGATTGAGCGCCTGCATTCCACTCAGTTCTTTATCTGAAGAACATTCCTGACTGAGCAGACCCGTGAGAAGTGCTGATGGGCTTGGGGGCAGGGGTCCTCTGCTGACAGCGCGCAGGGCCGCTCCGGGGCCCCTGCTGGACTCTTCTCCTGGACTGGGACTCTGGTGTCCCCACCTTGTTTGTTTACAGCTCCAACTGCAGGTCCCTTCCCTGACATGCTTTGGCTTGTGCAATGTTCGATGTAGGCGCTGAGCACAGGCTCTGTCAACTGGAAACTTAGCTTCTCTGTTAGAAAATAACAGAAAGAAAATGTGTTGGGAAAGGGGCAAAGAGAAAGAGATGGACTCACAGAGACCAGTCATGTTTCACTATCTATGGAAGGGCAGTTGTTTTTTGTTTTTCTTAAGATAGAGGTTTTTGTATCCTCAGATGAGATCTTGATAAAATAACACTCACCTTTTATGCAGGCATGTTGGCTATGTCGGTGATGGAAAGCAGACATTTCTCTGGGTCATGTGTGTTGTGGGGGACTGTACACACACACACACACACACACACACACACACCAAGCACTGAGCACTCTGCAAACATGGTCTGTGCAGGGCAGACCTAGCTGGGACGTTAATTTGCTCCCCTAAAGTGTTTCCACTGCTTTCTTTGCTTTGGTTTTTCTTTTCTTCTGTTCCTTTTTTTTTTTGGAGACAGAGTCTCACTTTGTCACCCTGGGTAGAGTACTGTGGCGTCATAGTTCACAGCAACCTCAAACTCCTCGGCTTAAGCAATCTTCTTGCCTCAGCCTCCCAAGTAGATGGGACTACAGGGGCCCACCACAAACTCTGGCTATTTTTAGAGATAGGGTCTTGCTCTGGCTCAGGCTGGTCTCGAACTCCTGAGCTCAAGCAATCCTCCAACCTCTGCCTCCTGAAAGGAGGATGCTAGGATTTCAGGTGTGAGCCACCACGCCCAGCTTTCACTGCTTTTCTGAGGCTTCAAATCACCAAGCATGAGTATCTTAAAGTGTTCTAGAGCAGTGATCCCCAGCTTTTCTGGCATCAGGAACTGGTTTTATGCAAGACACTTTCTTTTTCTTTTTTTTTTTTGGTAGAGACAGAGTCTCACTTTATCACCCTCAGTAGAGTACCCTGGCATCACACAGCTCACAGCAACCTCCAACTCCTGGGCTTAGGCGATTCTCTTGCCTCCCAAGTAGCTGGGTCTACAGGTGCCTGCCACAACACCCAGCTATTTTTTTTTTTTTTTTTTTTTTGCAGTTCGGCGGAGGCCGGGTTTGAACCGGCCACCTTCAGTATGTGGGGCTAGTGCCCTACTCGCTGAGCCACAGGGGCTGCCCGCAAGACACTTTTTATACAAGACAGCAGGGTAGGGTGTGGGGGTGGTGTGTTGCAGACTGGCCCAGGGACTGGGGACACAGTTCTGAAGGGTCAATCCCACTATGTTGCTGTGTTACTAGCCTGGCTGGACAGGGGCAAGTGAATGTCTCTGAGAGGGGATATCCAGCCTACAGCTTCCTCCTTTGAGTATCACCCCTCTCAAGAAGTCTGTGAGTCTGGCTACGTTTGCTGTAAGGTTGTACTGTTGGCTTCTACAGCAACAGCACATTATGTTAAAAATGCATATTCAGGCCGGCCCCTGTGGCTCAGTGAGTAGGGTGCCGCCCCGTATACCGAAGGTGGCAGGTTCAAACCCAGCCTCGGCTGAACTGCAAAACAGAAAAATAGCCAGGCGTTGTGGCGGGCGCCTGTGGTCCCAGCTACTCGGGAGGCTGAGGCAAGAGAATCACCCAAGCCCAGGAGTTGGAGGTTGCTGTGAACTGTGTGATGCCACAGCCCTCTACGGAGGGTGATAAAGTGAAACTCTGTCTCTACAACAAAATAAAAATAAAAATAAATGCATATTCAGATGCAGGAGGCCCCGGCTGGGGCCTGAGAATCTGCATTTCTAACCGGCTCCTAAGTGCTGCCAGCGTTCAGGTGTGGACAGCACCTGGAGGAGCAAGCCCTGGGGGACCTTATTCTAGAAACACTGACCAGCCCAGGGCGCACCTGCAGGCTTCGTCCTGAGCCCCTGGTTTGAGAGGCTCCTCTTCCTCTCCGCGGACTCAGGTCTCTCAGCTGCCCTGGTGCTCCTGGTCTCCTCTCTGCCCTTGCTCTGCCCCAGCTCTGAGTGACACCACACCCAGTGCCTGCCTCCTGCCTCCCCCAGGAGGCTCATTGAATCTGTAATGAGGATGTGAGCAACCTGGGACCATGCTACCCAGGTGCTCCACGTACACGTTAGTCATCAGGAAGGGGGTGCACATTACGCCTTGAGAAGTCCAGTGACTAGCCTAAGGTCACACAGCTGGAGGCCCTAATTGTGGCTTCTGCCCTGTCAGGAACACCAACGGCAAATACCAGCAGGGGTCTGCAGAAGAGGCACCTTCTAGAGAGCTGGAGGCCCTAATCGTTACTTCTGCCCCGTCAGGAACACCAGGCAAATGCCAGCAGGAGTCTGAAGATGAGGCACCTTCGTGGACTCTGGGGCAGTTCTGGGACCTGTGCCTAATTCTACTCCACGTGGAACTTTATCCTCACCAGACAGAACACCCTGCACCTGGGCACCAGAGCTGGGGTGCCAGGGGTCCCCAAAGCACTGCTGTGTGGGGTTCAAATGAGAACAGGGTTATTCTATGCCCCTGGTGCAGAGAGACGCCAAAAGGGGCGACAATCATTAGATCCTAAGCTACAAGGGCCTTATCTGAGAAAGCGGCCCTCAGATAACCTGTACCTCCACTTTCAACATCCCTGGAGTGCCTTTGGTTTTGTTTTCCTCCCTGCAGAAGATGGAGTGAGGGAACAGAGAAGGCGCTCATGTCCTGTGGGGTCTTGTTTTTTTGTTTTTTTGGGTTTTTTTGAGACAGAGCCTCAAGCTGTCACCCTGGATAGAGTGCTGTGGCATCACAGCTCACAGCAACCTCCAATTCCTGGGCTCAAGCGGGTCTCCTGCCTCTGCCTCCCAAGTAGCTGGAACTACAGGCGCCCACCATGACGCCCAGCCATTTTTTGGTTGCAGCCATCATTATTGTTTGATGGGCCGGGGCTGGATTCGAACCCGCCAGCTAACCTGGCACCTTAGCCCGTTGAGCCTGTGGGGTCTTTAGTAGTCAGCTGTCCACTGCAGCAGGGGGCACAGGTCCTCTATCCTCAGACATAGCCGAGGTCAACAGGTCAGGTGAAGCCTGCCACCTCACACAAACCTGCGCACGCACTCATAGGCACGGGTTTGCACACACGTGCACACACACAATTTCTCAAGCAAATAAAGGATGCTGGGGTGGGGGTACTTATGAGTGCAACAGTTTACAAAGGACTTGGGAGACTCCTCCTTCATATGTCTGCGACCTTGGAGCTACTTCTCACCTCATTACGCTCCCTGTGAGCAGATCCGTGGGGCTCACCTTTTCCCTGCATTCTCCGGCACCCGGAGATAAAGCACCCCATACCCCTCATCTTTGCAACACCTCACTGTTATGAAAACCCGCTGTATCTGCAGGGTGACGCCTCCCGCCTCCCTCATACCTCTCATTCTCAGCCTTCCTAGGGGCCTCTCCTTGTCCTGTGTTCCTCAGTCCCTCCCCCTGACCATTTCTGCCACCAGCAGCTCTCAGTAGCCCAGGGGGTGTCCACACCATTCTTTCTAGCCTGCTTTCTCAGCCCTCCGCCTTCCTGCCTTCCACTCTCCAGGATCTTCCCAGATGCCTCCCCATTCTAGAAACACCGTAGAAACTATCATTTGCTGACAATTCCTCGGCCTCAGTCTAAGGAACTTGATCTCCAGTCATTTCGCACCTTTGAAACACAAGCAGCTGACCAGACAACTCCAGACCAGCCCGGATTCCTGGAATTCTCCCCTCTCTGTTCTGCGGTGTCTGGTGCTGAACTGGGATCTCCTCACTCCCACTCACGATCCTCTCAGTGCCCCCCTGCCCTCCTGCCTTCACGGGCATCGTGCCCAGCCTGGACTCTTCCCACGCCTGAGCCATGGCCCTTCCCTGGGCGGGCCTCTGCCCTTTCTGCGAGCGTCTCCCTCCAGAATCCCCCCTTCATCTTTTCACAATTTCTCCCTCACAAGCCTCATGAGGTCCCCACTCTGGGTCACCCGACCCTTCCACGTTCCCTCCTC
This sequence comes from Arctocebus calabarensis, assembly GCA_963573935.1. Lineage (NCBI taxonomy): Eukaryota > Metazoa > Chordata > Mammalia > Primates > Lorisidae > Arctocebus > Arctocebus calabarensis. Next base: position 31,362 of record CAUYON010144004.1, read on the forward strand.
TGCTGTGAGGCCGCCCGCCCGTTGACGTTAGGGCTAACCTCTAGCTTGTTTGACTTTGATGAAGGCTTCAAACTCTTAGCAGCCCTCAGCCGCCTCTGTCCGGCCCCTTCCTATGCTCTGAGTTCCCAGCCCATTCCTCTTCAAGTATCCTTCTTTCCTGAAAATATTGTGATTAAGAAAATAAAAGTTAAAAAATAAATCAGATATCATCTAGGGGATAACAACAAAAATTGCTGTTGTGATTATCTGTACTAGGGGTTTTGTCATTTCCTTTCTCCCTGTCAGCCTGCTGCTGGTCAGAGTATTATTTTCAGCTTAGACCACTAACTCCTCACTGCGGGAACCCCTCCCCGCTCCTTCCTAGTGCTCTGTCAGACTTATATTCCAAAGGCCACATTCCTCCCTTGCTTAAAAATCAGGCTTCCCATGACCACCAAACATAATCTAAATGATATGACCAGCCACATGTAGCTGTTTTCCATATTTTGTCTGCTGCTGAATCTTTGCTCATGTTATTTTCTCCAGCCTGAGGACATTCTCTCCCTCCTCGCCACATGTTCACATTTTATCTTACCTTAGAGGCAAGTTCAAAAGCCACCTTAGCCAAGTAGCTGTCCCTACGTCATCCTGCCAGAAGTGATTTCTCTCAGTTTGCCTTCTTACAGTCCTTGAATCCTCCTGTAACATAACTTTTTGCCCTACAGCTAACACACAGAACTTAAGTTCTTTTTTTTTTTTGCAGTTTTTGGCCAGGGCTGGATTTGAACCTACCACCTCTGGCACATGGGGCTGAGGCCCTAATCCTTTGAGCCACAGGCACCACCAAAACTTAAGTTAAAGCTGTAATCCCCAACCCCCAGGCCACTGATTGGTAGGGATGGTGGCCTGTTGGGACCTGACTGCACAGCCAAGCACCAGGCGAGTTTGCAAAGCATCATCTGTGTTTGCAGCCGCCCCGCCCATCACTCACATCAGCCTATGAGAATCTCCTGAGCCCGCCCCCTGTCAGACCAGGAGATCCTCATAGGCCTGCAGGCCCCACTGTAAACTGCACGTGGGATGGATCCAGGTGCAGGCTCCTTATAAGAATCTGATGCCTGACGGTCCTAGGTGGAGCTGAGGACATAAGCAACAGACTTGGGGTGTCACTGACCCCATTACCCTCAGATGGGGCATCTCGTTGCAGAAAAACAAGCTCAGGGCTCCCACCGATACTGCATTATAGTGAATTATATAGTTACTTATTATATATTACAATTAATAATAGTAGAAATAAAGTGCACAACAAATGTAAATGGGCTTGAATCATCCCCAAACCACACCCCGAGTCCCTGGACCATGGAAATGTTGTCTTCCATGAGACAGGTCCCTGGTGCCATAAATGTTGGGGACCACTGCCTTAAAGGCAAGGGCCCTATTCTAAATGCCCCATTGCAGCAGCTCAGCACATGACATAAAATATTGGACCATTGAGATGCTTATGTTATAAATGACAGGAATTTCGCTATGAAAGGCAGCAGCCACAACAAAAGAGGACCTATAGGATAAATATGCGCAACAGTGCACACAGCACTGGCACCCGCAGAGGACCTGCTGGGCCTCAGAGACACCGGGGCCTGGGCTCCAGAATTCCACAGGATACGAGCTCCTGTTCTGCCTTTGCTTCTGTCCACACATGGATTCATTCTCCGGCTGCAGCCAGAATCTCCCTCCCCACATGGCACTGAGAAAACCCAAGTCTTATATATCACCTTTCTGCCCCTAAAGAGAGGCTGGACTCTATTCCCTTAGTTTCCATTTTTAAAGAATTTTAGAGTACTCTGATTGGCCCAGCTGGAGTCGGGTGTCTGCCCCTGGACCAATCAGCTATGACCATGAGATTGGGTGATTCATTCTGTTAGGTTCTAGAGTTCTAGAACCATTTTCAAAAAAGAATATTCATGGGTACCCTAAGAATTCCACTTACCTTAGCATCAGCCTAGCTCACAGCAAGTTCAAACTCCTGAATTCAAGTGATCCTCTTGCCTCAGCCTGCTGAGTAGCTGGAACTACAGGTGCCTGCCACCATGCCCAGCTAATTTTTTCTATTTTTAGTAGAGACAGGTCTTGGCCTTGCTCAGGCTGGTCTCAAACTTCTGAGCTCAAGCAATCCACTGGTCTCTAGGATTACAGGTGTGAGACACTGCGCCTGCCCGCATGTATGTATTAATGTATCAGGCCCCCAACTAACAATGACGTCAAAGCCACGTTGCCTTTTTCAATTATGGTTCAATTATGGCTTTTTGTTGTTGTACAAATTCCCTTATATTTTCACTGATTTTTTTTCTCCTCTAATTCTACCAATATTTTATACCTTGATTTCCAGCACTTCTGGATTTGATTTTCTATGTGAGAGAATACCTTTGTTTCTTTTGCCCATATATTTTACCCACATTATTGTTTGTTTTTTTTTCTTTTTTAGATAGAGCCTCAAGCTGTCACCCTGGGTAGAGTGCTGTGGCATCACAGCTCACAGCAACCTCCAACTCCTGGGCTTAAGTGATTCTCTTGTCTCAGCCTCTCAAGTAGCTGGGACTACAGGCACCCGCCACAGCACCCTGCTATTTTTTGGTTGTAGTTGTCATTGTTGTTTGGCAAACCCGGGCTGGATTGAACCTGCCAGCTCTGGGGTATGTGGCTGGCACCTTAGCTGCTTGAGCCACAGGCACCAAGCCCACATTATTGTTTTATTAAGGAAAATTATGAGGCTTGGTGCCTGTGCTCAGTGGTTAGGGTGCCGGCCACATGCCCCAGGGCTGGTGGGTTCGAACCCAGCCTAGTCCTGCTAAAACAAAAAATAACCAGGCATTGTGCAGGCACCTATAGTCCCAGCTACTCAAGAGAATCGCTTGAGCCCAAAAGTTTCAGGTTGCTGTGAGCTATGACACCATAGCACTCTACGAAGGGCAACACAGTGAGACTCTGTCTCGATAGAAAAAAAAAAAGAAAAGAAAAAGAAAAATTATGAGCATGTTCCTTAAGACTCACTTTTCTAGTGTGATCCCTTAAGACAGGGCTGTGTCACTCTCAGATTGGACAGTGTGTCCAGAATGCGTTGGTTTTGTCACTTTAAGCGTCTTTATATGTTGAGATCTTTGATATAGAGAGTACACACTTTGAATCCTGTTTGGTTGGGAAGCCTCCTGTTTTCACATCTCCCACACATTTCAAAACCAAACGAGAATGGAGTGAGTGATCATGGCTACTTATACTGTTGTATCCTTCTTTTTAATTCACTGAACCTTTTTTATCATTCCTTCTCTCCTCTCACTTCCATTTCTCCTCCGTATTCCACAACCACTAATTTGCAGGTTACATACTCTGTTTCTGTTCTTTCGGTGGTTACCCTAAAAATCCCAATTTTTATACTTACCCTACCAAAGTTTAAACTAATATCTGTACTTTTTTCCCAACCAATGTGAAGACCTTAGAATTTCAAATTTCATTCCTCCTTGCTTACTTATAAATTATTATTTTCATTTGTTTTAATTCAATTTTCAAAACATCAACCAAATATTTTTAATTGCTATTTTGTATTATCAATGTTCATTTGCAGTTGTCACTTTTCTTGCCCTTCGCTCTCTTTTTAATCTCAAATGTTTCCCATTGGATCACTTTTTTTCTGCCTCAAGTATATCCTTCAGCAATTCCTTTAGGAGGTTTCTTTTTAGTAATAAACTAACAATTTTATTTATCTGTAATATTTATTTTGTCCTTATTGTTGAGAGATATTTTTGCTCAGTGTACAATTCTAATCTGGTAAATTAGTTTTTCAGAAAATGGAAGATACCATGTCATGTTTTTCTATCTTCTATTCTTGCTGATGAAAATCTGCTGTCAGGCTTGGTACCTCAGTGGTTAGGGAGCCAGCCACATGCACCAGAGCTGGTGGGTTCGAACCTGGCACAGCCCTGCTAAAACAACAATGACAGCAATAACAAAAAAATAGCCAGGCGTCGTGGTGGGTGTCTGTAATCCCAGCTACTTGGGAGGCTGAGGCAAGAGAATTGCTTAAGCCCAAGAGTTTGAAGTTGCTGTGAGCTGTGACGCCATAGCACTCTACCGAGGGCAACATAGTGAGACTCTGTTTCAAAAAAAAGAAAAAAGAAAATCTGCTGTCAGTCTAACTACTGCTCCTTTGAAGGCAATCTTTTCTCTCTCTCTCTTTTTCTTCTTCTTATGATTTTTTCCTTCAGTTTTATGCAGTTTCATTGTGATATGTCTAAGAGTGTTTTACTTATCCTGCTTGAGACCCAGTGGGCTTCCGGAATCTCTGTATCAATGTCTGGATCAGTTCTGAAAATGTCTAGTTATGATGTCTTCAAATACTGCTTCTGCACAGTTTTTCTCCTCTTCCTCTTAGAATTTCTATTTAACATTTTTTTATGCCTCTTAACCCCTCTGTCATATTTCCCATCTTTTTGATTCTGTGTTATATTCAGAAAATTGATTTAACGCTTTGTGTCTAATCGGTTCCCGGATTAGAGTTCATTTGGATAAAAACTTAAATTTAGTTTTTTAAAAATCCACTGACACTTTCTGTAGTTTCCCATTCCCTGTAGATATTTCTAAATTTATATTTTATTTATTAAAACCCTAAAGATAGATGTTTTATAACTTATAACTGCTAATTCAACAACCTAAAGATTACGTGGGCTGGACGCGGTGGTTCATGCCTGAAATCCTAGCAGTCTGGGAGGCTGAGGTCATAGCCCTTAGAAAATTTTCTATGGAGGCCAGGCACAATGGCTCAAGCCTAGAATCATAGGACTTGAGGAGGCCAACACAGGAGGATCACTTGAGCTCAGGAGTTTGAGAACAGCCTGAGCAAGAGCAAGCCCCTCATCTCTACTAAAAATAGAAAAACTTAGCTGGGAATTGTGGCAGGTGCTTTTAGTCCCAGCTACTCAAGAGGCTGAGGCAGGAGGATCATTTGAATTCAGGAGTTTGAGGCTGCTGTGAGTCAGGCTGAGGCCATGGCACTCTATCTTGTGCAACAGAGTGAGACTCTTTCTCAAAAAAATAAAATTAGGGCAGCGCCTGTGGCTCATCATGTAGGGCGCTGGCCCCATATACCAAAAGTGACGGGTTCAAACCTGGCCTCAGCTGAAATGCAAAACAGAAAAATAGCTGGGCATTGTGGCGGGCGCCTGTAGTCCCAGCTATTTGGGAGGCTGAGGCAAGAGAATCACCTAAGCCCAGGAGTTAAAGGTTGCTGTGAGCTATGTGACGCCACCGCACTCTACTGAGGGCAATAAAGTAAGACTCTGTCTCTACAAAAATAAATAAATAAATAAAATTATTTTCGGAGATGTTCTATGGCCTAAGATGAAGAGGCCCTTCTTCAAGGAAAATTTGTATTTGCTTCTTTTGGTGCATAGGTAACCATGTGTACAACACTACTTTAGACTTTATTCAGGGCTTTCTTAGGCCACTCAAGTCTTTTGACTTGACGAAAGTAACTTTCTGTAATTACCACTTCCCATAGATTATTTTTTTCTCCTCTGCTCCTTCTGGCCAAGTTAAATCTTCCCAGACTTCTTAGGGACAGAAGCAGGAAGTGGGTTCACCTTTGAGAGTCCCACTTAACGTGGAGGCCCCCATTAAGTCTTATAATCTTCAGGGGGGGCTGAACTTTGGTTTCTGTCCCTCGCATACCAAGGGTCTGTGAAAATCATTGCTCAGTTTCTCAGACCAATTTGGCCCGAGAACAAAAGGACCGTCAGAACAAAAATAGTTCAGAGTGCTCTGCCAACCTCTGGATTTTTTTCTTTTTCTTTGCTTTTGATCTGAGTATTGGTTTTTCTTTTTTGTTTGTTTGTTTTTGAGACAGAGTCTCACTATGTCACCATTGGTAGAGTGCCATCGCATCACCGTCACAGTTCACAGTAACGTCAAACTCTTACGCTCAAGAGTGGGTGATTCTCTTGCCTCAGCCTCCCAAGTAGCTGGGGCTACAGGCACCTGCCACAATGCCTGGCTATTTTTGTTGTTGTTTGTTTGTTTAGCAGGCTCAGGTCAGATTAGAACCCACCAGCCCCAGTGCATGTGGCTGGCACCCTGACCAC